>JAJIYU010009565.1:0-16921 GCA_030144865.1 Tinospora cordifolia | reverse complement strand
GTGTTTGAAACGCCCTAATGATTGAAACTGTTTGCATATTTCGTATGCTCGTTTGTATAATGCTATTGATGTGTAGGGGAGATCCACTGGGCTTTCGAGCTCACCCCATTTATATTTTTCAGGTACTCATGAGCCCGGCGCTCAATGAGGATGCAGACCGAAGACCGGAGGATTTTGAATAGAGAGAGAGTGTGATATTTTTGTTAAACCAGCTCTCTGTTTTTGTACAGTTTTTATGATGTATATTTTGAACTTGGGCCAGAGGGCCTTGTGTCATATTTTTTGTATCTGTATATACAGGACTGTTTTTATCACTTTGAACACTGTTTTATCTTATTTGATAAACTGATGAATTTTAGTTATGATACGCTATACAGTGTTCAATGATTTAGAATGATTTGATCTGAAAAGTGATTCCGCTACTATTATGTTGATTTCCAGTATAAATATGATTTTGAACATCTGGTGAGCTTGATTTGAAACTAACTGCTTAGTAAAGCATGATAAAAATGAATATTTGAAATCAAAGAAATGATTTAAACCTCGTGTATAGAGGTAGAAAGATAGACTGACAACATCTGCCGCACGCCCAGGGCCTCGGCGGACAACGCGCCGAGCTTGGAGCCGCGCAACGCCCGACGACAGGGCCACAGATTGACAGACAAGACGTCCGGTCCGGGGGTCGGGGTGTGACATTTGGACATCCAAATGTGATCACATTTTATGCTCATAGAAATTTCCTAGTTGTTTTTATTATTTGGTTATCACACATACATCACAAGGAAACCTTTCTTTTTTGGCATCAAGGCATTATATGCACATGTTTTGAGCGGTTTTGATGTTTTCGTCTTAAGAGTGAACATGATCTTGGTTACTGGCAAGCAAGGAATGTTTCCTATCTTCTTGGACAAAAAAAATAGGGTGGAATCTCATGAGCAAGGCAACTTTCCTAGTTAAGTCAAACAACTTCTACTTTTAGAAGTCATGTGGGCAAGGCATGTTTCCTTTTTTATTTTGGACAACAATCTAGGATCAAGAATCTTTCTTTTTCTTATGTTTCCACTCTTACATGTCCAGCCTAGTAGAATTATTTCCTAATCCTTCTTGTGAGCATGATTTAGACCATGGGATCCTTTTGATATGGTTTATTTTAGACACCTTCTATTCTCGAACTTTCCTTTTGGTGTGCACATGGCCATCCCCTTAGCTCATGGAATCTTCTTGATTTTTTCCATGTTTCCTCATTGAAATTTTCCATTATATTAGGATGAGCACAAGAGATGACGGCTAGGAAACTTCAAAAGATAATGAAGGAAAGTTTCCTCATTGAATTTGAATGTCATGGGACGTTTTTGTAATTATGGCAAGGGGTGCTCATACATTTTTGGGTCCACATGAATTTTAGATAAATTCATATCTTTCATTTGGCTAAGATTTTAGCACTATTGGATTCACATAGATTTAATAAAAATTCATATATTTCAATTGGCTAGGTTTTTTCCCATTTTTTTTTCCTAATTTAGATCTTCTTGAAGTGTACTAAGTAAATGAACTCTTAATTTGGCAAATGAAATGAATTTTGAATGCCTAGGTCATTCAAGGTGTTCACTTCATTTCATTTTATTCTATTTTCTTAAATTTCGCTCCCTTGGAGGTTTTTGGGCCAATTCAAGCTTGATAATTGATTCTAGAAATGTATTGGAATTCATTTATTATTTCATTTCATTTAGTACAAAATTTTAGGGTATCATAGTGCTAAACTGAAATCAAGCATATATGAACATGGTATCAAGCTAAACAAGTAAAATGAGGGATTTAGAAGTCACTTCCACCTCACTTACTAGTTTGGTTAAAATCTGGCAGAGCTTCCCATTCTTTCCAACATCTAGCACTCAAAGAATACTCGAAAACTCTCAATCAAACACCAAAACACTTAAGAATAGTTCAAGATTACTCAAGAACTAAGGGGGTTGCCAAGAAGAAGACTAGAGAAAGTTAAGTGGGACTAGTATGCTCTTGCTTTGGGATAAGGAATAATGAGAGCATTAGGAGGGTTTATATATGGTTTCATGGGCAGCTAGGGGATGGTTTGGGTAATTCTCACACATGAGACGTCATGGGTAAGTGGCTGATTTGTTTCCCCTCTTGCGTGTAATGAAGTGGCAAGTGAATATTTAGGGTTTCCAATTTATGTGTGAGCACGAGATGTAAACCTTGTTTGATTTCTTAAGTATGGGTGAACACAAATCAGGTTTGGAATACTTTCAAATTCATTCTTGAATGTCATATCAGCTTAGATTTTGTTTGCTAGGAAACTTGCTTCATTATCTCTTTACTTGGGTGTCACACTTAGTCACATAGGAAACATTTCATTTTTTTTAGGTGTGCTTCTAATTTGGGGTCATAGGAGTATGTACACTAGGGTCCACGGTTTTGGATTATTTCCAAGGCTAGTGTGCATAAATCAGCAACTGGATCTTCCTTGGATGTCAAGATTAGGGTAAGCATGGCAACTTTCCTCTATTAAGTATGTGTGCCCCAAGCAAGGTTAAATTGGACAACTTGTATTAACCTAATTTTGGTGTCATTGTGAACACAATGAGACTTTCCATTTCTAATTTTGTTTCTTCTTTTTTTGTTAGTCAAGTCTAGGAAACCTTTCTATATCTCTTTAAATCAGCCACCATTCACCAAACTTCTATCTTGATTCCTTCCCTAGTAGTGCACCAAGTTGGGATCACACACGCACCTTAGCAACTTCTACTGGAACGTCAAGCAACAAGGGAGCACATCATCATTGTTTGAGGTGTACTAGATCAGATCATATCCACGATGGAATCTTCATGGTTTGGCAAGTTTCTTTATTGTAACTTTCCATTCAATTAACAAGGTGGCGGCTAGGGTTTTTGGAGTGAGCATGGAACATTTTTGAGTATATGTAGCTAGGGTGTATATGATCATTTTAGCTTGGCACATGGACTCACCCTTCATGGTTTTGTAACAAAGTATGGACGGTTTTGCTTGTGTGTATAGGGTATGGTGTACATGATCACATATGGTGGCACACATGATCAAGTCATGTTAGTATCATCACCCATGTAAGTTGCACATGCTTAGGGGTGTTCACCCATTTTTGGGTCCACATGAATTTAATAAAATTCATATCTCATATTAGGTTAGGATTTTAGGCCCTTAGCACACATTTTTGGGTTCACATGAAATCAATAAAAATTTATAACTTCTATTTGGCTAGGTTTCTTCTATTTTCTTTCCTAATTTAGATTCTGTTGAAGCATGTTAGGCAAATGAACCCTTAATTGGACAAATAAAATGAATTTAGGATGCCTAGATTAGTTGGATGATTTATTTCATTTCATTTTATTTTATTTCACTTCATTTCATTTATGTTTCCCAATTTTCATTCCCCTGAGGGGTTTTTGAGCAATTAAACTGGCTAATTGATCCTTAAATGAATTGGTCTAGTTTATCTTTATAATTTAATAATTTCTTTTCATTTAGTACAATTTTTTAAAGGTATTACATGCACTTTACAAATTGAATGCTTAAATTACTCTGATGTCACTTGTTGTTGAAATTAGAAAGGCTTAACAGTAATTGGGTGAGGTTGACTTGATGAGTGGGTTTGTCAACTCATTATGCTAGTCGGGCCACCCTTCAGGTTAGGGAAAGGGCTCCAATAGAGTTGGTTATGTACAATTTAGAAGGATTTTAATGTTTGAATTCTAAGCAAGGTCAAACCACTATCCTTTTTGTATGTTAACGGAAAAAGAATGGAGGAAGAGAGTCAAGAGAAGAGGGGAACTAAGAAAACAACTTGAAAAGAGGGTAAATGATGCACCACGTTTTGTCGATCTTGACATAAGTTTTGAATATGACCTTTTGAGTGATTGAAGGTGAGCACTAATAGTGACCTTGCTGGTTCTTTGATGCTGGAATGTGATTTGGAATAATGAAGACAAGGATCAACTATGAGAGAAGAGAGTTAAAAAATCAAGTAGAGTTTTTTAGTTGAAAATCTTACTTACCTTATTTGATAAAATTCAAACTTGATATATTATCCCTTTATTTGGAAATCATTTAAACCCATTTTTTTTAATTTTATTTTCTTCCCAGTTTGGGCCATCCATATTAAGGGAATGTTATTTAAATTTTGAATTTCGAATTTCAAATTTCAAATTTATTCCCCTTTTTATTTATCACTAGCTTAGTCAGTCGTGATCATTTTTATTTTATATATATACATTTATAAACTTGTGATTTAATGTCAGAGAAAATTTCTTAGTTGTTTGTGTAGGTTTCGATTAAGTGGAAATAAGTACACAGAAGAAAGAAGATTGAAAATAAGATTAAACTGCAGAAATCCATTGACTACTGTAGTAGAGGATTAGATTATAATAATAACAAGAGCATGAAAAGAAAGAAAAGCAGGCTTAGCATTACCATGACCTACTACCGAAATAGAAGTCACTACAAAGATTCACTCCAATAGTAAATAGAGGAAGATTTTAATGCACAGAAGGACTACTGCTGTAGTGTGACGATTTTCCAATTTCGTGGATTTTTGGATTTTCAAGTCCCTAAGACTATTGTGATCTATTACTGTGGTAGTGTGATTAAAAATATATTTTAGGGTTTGTAGCTTGTGTTTTAGGAGGTCTTAAATGCTCAAGTATACATAGATAAGAGAATTAGAGTTTAAAGGTTGGCTTTTGATGACAAAGTGCAGAGATAGAACAAAGAATGAAAAAGATTACAAAGAGAGAGATCACATGTCTAGTATTATTTCTCATATGTTTAATTCATTGTTTTGTACTACATACGCTATGTCAACTAAAGTTTTAATTCTAGGATGTAATTTTGATTATAGGAACCCTTAATTCATTGTTTTGATTAATCTAATTCGATGTCTTATTTTATACTTTGTGTTTCCAACGCTTTCAATCTAATAGCCAAAGATAAGACAATCCTAGATTGTTAAACTAACTTGGGAGAGAGGTTTGATAGTTTGATCATCAAAGTATAGACCAAGAAAGATCATTGTATCAGTAGATCCCTGATCTAATAGGAGGTTACACGTGAATTTGAGGTCATTACATTAGTTTGTTGACTATGACCTTAGGAGAGGGTATTTAGGAGATTTAACTAATAGATATTAAAATGTCTATCCTAGAGATTTTACTATCCTAGAGACTTGATTCAAGTAGTTTGAAAATCCAACACTCTTTTGATTTTGGTTTGCTTTAGTTTACATCATTCAAACTTAGTTGAATTTGGTCAAATCTTAATTAAGAAAATTGTTTTATTTTATTTTATTTTCTTCTATTATTTAATTTATTGGATGCACTTGATCTTTTTTGTTTGCTTGTAATGTTTCAAGTTTGTTGATGAGTAGAGATTCAACTGAGTTGAGCGATCCAGACTTGTCAAAGACACTTAGGCAAATTCAATTGGAAGTTTGAAGTCATATATCTGATATGGCTAATAGCAACAAATTAATGGTTGGCAGTGATGGTGAAGCACCACTTTGGGACTTTTTCAAGCTTGTGCTAAATAATAACTACTCCAGAATTGCTAGAATGCCAATCAATGCTAATAATTGTGAGTTGAAGCCATCCTTATCACTATGGTCCAGCAACAATAGTTTTAGGGTTTGGCAATAGAGGATCTGATTGCGCACCTAAACTCTTTCATGGAAGTCCACAACCAAGGTTACACAACTTATTGAAGATATGGCAGCCAATGCCTACGGACATAGAAATGAATGAGGATCAGTGAAAAGGGTTTGTATACATTAGGTTGATGAGATCAAAACCTTACAAGCACAGATAGCCTCTATGACTCAATAGTTGAATTTGTGGGATGAGAAGCTAGAAAGTGGCTAGTTTTAGCCACAATAGACTCAATCCATCCTCACCATAGCAGAAGCAAATAAAGTTCCCTTATAGAGGAGGGATAAGTAGAGTAGATGAGCATGATTAACTACTTCAGTAACTATCAAGGGCAACAAAAACGAGATTTTGAGTTCTGATCCTTCCGCATTCGATGCTCGCGAATGCGAGAACTTCGCATTTTATTATTAAGCTTATTTTATTTTTATCATATGAAGTTTGGCATTTTTATTTTTATTTTTATTTTATTTTACAAAGCTTCACATTTTTATTTACTTTAGTTTATTTTTATTTTACGAAGCTTTGCATTTTTATTTACTTTAGTTTACTTTTATTTTACGAAGCTTTGCATTTTTATTTAGGTTATTTTATTTATACGATGCGAAGCTTTACATTTTTTATTTTATTTTACTTTATTCTTATTTTGCGAAGCTTGAATTTTTTTAGAATATCTAAGACTTAGGTTCAACAACATCTTTTTTGATGTTATTGCAAGTTATTTATTGATTTTTCGAAGGTGTTTTGGAGACATTGGACATGAAAGAAAAATAATATTTACGAAGCCTCGCGGTTTGCGAATAACAAACATCTAAAAATTTCCAATATTTTCACTATACCTTTACATGTGATTTTTATTAAATTATTTGGAGATCTAATTGATGGAAATAAGAATTCTTGAGACGTCCTATTTTTTAATAAAGTATGAAAATAAGGTTTAGGTGCATACAAGCCCTAAATTATTTTATTTATTAGAAAGAAGTAGCGAGGGCTTGGAGAGTTATTACTTTTTATGTATTATAAGCTATGCGGAAGCTTAAAATAACAGAGAAATTATTTTCAATATATATATATTTACAAATCTTTTAAATGTTTTTAAAAGCATCCGAGCCCTACACAAATCTTTTAAATGTTTTTGAAAGCATTTGAGCTCTAGAATATTTTAAGTTTATGTGGGTGAGTGGTCAGGAATTAAAAATTTATTTTTAGAATTTCATTTTGCAAATTAAGGACCTAACGGCGAAAATTTCTTTGTAAGGGACTACTGAGAGGCACAGAAGACATGAAAAATATAAAGGTGGGTGTGATTACTACACTCCCTATTATTATTGAATTTTAAATCCTAAACATGATGATTGCTTAATTTTAATTACATATTTAGGAGCATGCTGGGAGTTATTCTTGAGTGACTAGTGATTGGAATGTTTGATTGGATGCTGAAATAAGATGATAATTGTTTGAAAATTTTCACACTTGCATGCTTAGATAATATGAGGTAATTCATGCCATGATTGAATTTCTTAAATGTTGGTACGAATGATTTACATGCATTTTGAAGTATTACTATATGTGATTTGTGATGTAATCGTGAAACTAAAGAAGGTTAAATTAAGACAAAAACCATGCATCGAGGTGATGATCGGCCTTAAGGTGTCATCGTGCGTGTCCTCAACTAGACTGGTTGTGGGGCTAGGTGTCACTTTGGACTCATGCCTTTGCTAGGGTCCTGAAAGGTAACTGACCCTCAGGCGTTACCTCTGGATTCGCTCCCAGACCATGAGGGGGACACCGAGGCCACAAACCTTTCAGTCTTAATTGAGATGAAAAACAATCAAGTGTTTGAAATGCCATAATATAATGAAAGTGTTTGCATGTTTGGTATTTTGGTATGAATAATGTAAGTGATGTGTTGTATGATCCACTGGGCTCTCGAGCTTATCCCACTGTTCTATTTTAGGTGACAGTTGACACAGAGTAAGTTGACTATCTCTAGACGACTCCAAGCTTTTAGTGAAACCTCACTTGAGAGATTGTTATTGCTTTTCTATACATTTTATTTTTGTACTTAATTGAATAGGGCCTGTGCCCCTTTCTTTCAAAATGATCTTTTATATATGATGAAAGGTTTTGATTTATTGTAGAGATTTTAAATTTGTTTAAATTTGAACTTGATGCTTCTCATTTCAATTGAAATTTTATTGATCCATTTTATTTACTTAGAAATTTATTTCAAAAAAAAAATCCATGTCTATTTTAAATTGATTTTATTATTGCTTGAAAGAAAAATGGATAAAGATAGAGTGTAGATGAATTAAGTAGCACTACGGCTCTCGGAAGACGATAGTTTAGCGACTTCCCTAGTCAAGTGGGTGCATCTTCTCTGCGTACAGCCCAAGGAAACCCATGGGATTGGGAGCCAAGGTGTTACAACAACTGTGAAAAGTCTTGAGACTCAAGTGGAACAATTAGTCCAAGCTTTCATCGGTCAACAGCAGGGTCCTTTCCTAGTGATACCCAAGTAAATCTGAATGAGAACTACAAAGCTATATTTAGCAAAAGTGGAAGGGAAATCTAGAGTCCACCCTTACCCTCTAGTCTTTCTATGCCAACTGATGAGTCTAACAATTCCAAGGGGCCCATTCTTATAGAGCCAACTAATGCAATTCTCACAAATGGGTAAAAGACGAAAGGCATTTTCTTGGGATTACTATTCAGGGCAACAAACATCTTAGGCCTCATTCATTTCTCTTTTTGCAGTGGTTCCATAAAAAGAAAATTGATGAGCAGTTTGTTAAATTCTTGGGCATGTTTAAAAAGATTCACATCAACATTCTATTTGTACAGGCACTACAAAAAATGCCAAATTATGCTAAATTAATAAAAGAAGTCATGGCAAAGAAGTGCAAACTAGATGATCACGAGACAATGAGGCTCACAGATGAATGTATTGCCATACTGTAATACCCTAAAATTTTGTAATAAATGAAGTCCAATTCATTCCCAGAAATAATTAGAAAGCTTGAATTTGCTCAAAAACCTCTTAGGGGAGTGAAATTTAAGAAAAAGGAATGAAATGAAGTGAATACTTCAAGTGGCCTAGGCATCCAAAATTCATTTCATTTGCCCAATTAAGAGTTCATTTACTTCGTATGCATCAAGGGAATCTAAATTAGGAAAGAAAATGGAAAAAAAACTAGCCAATTGAAAGATATGAATTTTCATTAAATTCATGTGAACCTAAAAGTGCTAAAATCCTAGCCAAATGAAAGATATGAATTTTTATTAAATTCATGTGGATCCAAAAATGTATGAGCACCCTTAAGCATGTGCAACTCACATGGGTGATAATGTTAGCATGACATGTGATCATATACACCATGCTCTACACACCAAAAAGTCCCAAATAATCCAAATTAGAAGTTTAAAACTCTGATTGTGTGTGCCACCTTGTGTGATGAGGTAAACCCCCTTGCCATGATGACAAAAATGTCTCATGATCACAAACCCTAACCCTAGCCATCACCTCTTGAGCTCACCCTAATAGAATGGAAAGTTTCAATCAAGAAGATTCTATGAGCTAAGGGGTTGGTTTTGTGCACACCAAGGACGAAATCCAAAGTTAGAAGTTTCTAAAGTGTAATGTGTGCTCCACAAGAAATAAGCCACAATTAGAAGTTCCAAAATTTGATCATGTGTCCATCAAAGACTAATATTGTGCACCCCTAGATGTCCAAACAAAGAAAGAAAGGGAAAGGGAAAGTTTCCTAAGCTCAAGATATCCTAATCTTGGCGCCACAAAGAGAACTGACTGTCATATCCTCACTTTGAAAACCCTACCCGTCCCATGAGCTCATGCAAACCTAATTAGAAGTTTCTAAACCTTAAAGGATCACTACTAGCTAGATAATCAAAGAAGATATGCTTGCTGATTTGTGCAAACCGTGAACCTTAGGGTGCACACAAACCTTGATGACAAAAAGGAAAAGTTTCCATTTGATGCATGTGTGATAACCAAGTAGTGAAGCAACTAGGAAAGTTGATATGAACACAAAATCTAACCCTATGTGGACATCCAAATTAAATATTAGAAGCATGCTAAACCCCTTTTTGTGATCACATACATAAAGGAGCACAAAACCTGACCCTATGTGGACGTCCAAATTAGATATTAAAAGCATGCTAAACCCCTTTTGTGATCACACACATAAAGGAAACCAAATGAGGATCACATCGTTGGAATAGGAAACCCTAATCTCCAACTTGCCCAAACCGTGCACAACTTGGATTGTTGGAAAGATGCATATGCGAAACCGTCCCCTTGTGAGTATAGAAAGAATCTCTTGTTTGTGTGTTGTCCAAGACGTCCCCATTGCTCATGAAACTTTATATAAACACCCTTAGTGCTCTCATTCTTCTCATCCCAAAGCTAGAGTTGACACATCCCTCTTGACTTGTTCTAGCCCTCTTCTTGACAACCCTTCTCACTTCTCCTTTGTTCTTGAGTGTTTCAAAGTAAGAAGTTTATTTCATTCAGTGTTCTTGAGTGTGTTTGGAGTGCTAGACGTTTGGATATGCCAGATTTTCTACAAACTAGCAACTAAGGTGGATGAGATTTCTTGAACTCCTATTTTACTAATTTGGATTAATAGCATGTTTATGCATGTTTTAATATTTGTTTATCACACATACTTTCATATGTCAGTTTCATTATTCATGATTTAAAATTCAGTATTAGCATGTATGCATGTTTAAGCATTCATGAGATGATGTCATGCCTAGTTTCATGCTTAGGTTTACTTTAAAAATGTGATAAATGCTATTTGATATTTCCATACTTTTAAAAGTTTATATGCTGAATTTTATTTCTCTTATCTGTGATTCATGAATGTGAGATTTAAATGTGAAAACTTGAAGTTTAATAACCACGTACTATCATAGCAATCCAAAGGGGTGCTATAAGTATTCTTCACATATACTTAGTGTGTGTGGGTCTCATTACTGTGTGTGTATAACCCAAAATACTTGAAATATGGACATGAAATCCTAATCCCAATGGAATGTTATAAGATGAATTGTCTTTCCACTCAAAAGTGGGGTATTTTAATAAGAACATCAAGGGAGATTGGACCCCCTTTCAGTTAACATACAACCATATACAAGAAATTGTTTGAATCATTGACTGTATGCAAGTGTTTGAAATTGAATGTGTTATTGATTTGAATTAGTAACTTAGTTATTTTTAAAATGATCTATTGGCTATGTGCTCACCCTTCCTTTCTCATCTTTTCAGGGAACTGAACAAATGATGAAGCATCCATGAAATTTAGAATGCCTAGTTTTAGAAAGTTTTTATTTTCTATCTTGATGTAAAAACTTGTGGTCCAAATTTTGAATATTTAGAATGTAAGACTTCCATTGAGTTTAAGTTCCTAATTTTGAATTATGTACTCTTTCTTTTAGTGTTTTCAATTCAAGTTATGTACTCATTTCTATTTTATTAAGTTGATAAAGAAAGTTTGAAAAATTCCTTTTTATCTGAATAGCTTTGTCTTGTGGATTTGATTCTTAAATTAAATAAAGTGAGTTGTGTACTCTCGATAGTCAATAAGACATGGGATAAAGGAGTAAGAAAGACAAGTTGTACACTTAAAATTGTAACCAGACCTTGACCCACCTTGTGATTAGCAAACAATCAACATCTCGGGGGTTGGGATGTTACAAATACTTTAGAGGAAGTTGCCACAAATGTTGAAAGATCTAGGGAGTTTTACCATTCCTTGGAATATAGGCACGACAATAGTTGAAAAGGCTCTTTGTGACTTGGGGACCAATATAAATCTAACGTCACTTTCAATGTATGGATGGTTGGGCCTATCGGAGATCAAGCCAACCACTATTACTCATTCGCTTGAAGACCACTCTATCACTTATGCAAAGGTGATTATGGAAGATGTTTTACTAAAGGTAAATAAGTTTATTTTCCCAATAAACTTTGTGCTATTAGACATGGAAGAATATAATGAAGTACAATTAATTCTTGAGACCACTCTTAGCTACTAGTTAGGTCGTTATAGATGTATAGAAATGAGAGCTCACATTGAGAATAAATGATGATCAAGTGGTCTTCCACATATATCGATTTTTGAAGCTACCTATTGAAGAGCATAAATGCAAGAGAATGAGTTGTGGTGCATGCTAGCATTAAGGTAGTAGTTGGAAAGCCCTACCCTCATGATGTTAAGGCTACACATGTTGGATCCAATAAAGGGAAGTCAATACAAGCAAGCTCGAAGCATAGCTATGCCACTAGAGAGCCAGTTGATGCCTTATATACAGACAAGATTCCTATGGAGTAGTCACATCATCCATTAGTGGAATATAAGCAGCAACCCAACATTATCATGCAAGATTGGCCTAAGGTAAAGCATATAAAAGTAATCTAAATTCATCTCAGTTTACTCTATCATAGGAGATGCACAAAAAAGGAGGAACTAAGTTGTAAGACACTGAAATTTTGTTGAAATTTTTGGAAAGTTAAATAAAAATTAAATAAAATTATTTAAACAAAATAATGCTTGAAAAATGCATTAAATTGTAGTAGAAACAACATATAATTCGATGTGTGAAAGACTCAGTGAACCAGAATGAAAAACAAAACAATACACAAAATTCTTCCTCGATTACCTCGATAATGGTATGGACTACCGAGGTAATAGTATTGTATCACTACTTGGGTAATGGTAAGGTATGGACTACCTAGGTAATGATATGGACGACTGAGGTAGTGTCATTGCCCAGAAAACCTAATTGGAAATATCGTTTAACTACCACGGTAGCGTATCGTGGTAGTACATATAAACCTATGCAAAAAAATTTTGGATACTTGCTAATTGACTTTAGGAAGCTTTCAATACTTGCCATTTTTTGGACATGGGGAACAAGTAAAAAATGATTTTATAAAGGTTTCTACGATGAAGACATCCCAAACTTGCCAAAAACTAAAACTTGCATAAAAATAGGCGACTGACATAAATAAAGCGAAAGCAACGGTAGTATTGATATCATTCGTAGGCACGATTAACTCCCCATGAGATAAGTGTATGATATTTTGAGGTAAAAGACCTCTTGACCAGTTCAAAACAAAAATAAATAAGAACATAGTTCCTTATATAAACCCAAGCATGAACACCACTCTTTTCATCCCAATAAGAACAAACCACTTCTCTTCTTGCTCTCCCAAAAGCTTGTTAGCATCCCTTTCTTTTCTAATTTGTTCTAAATAGAAATTGGAGTAGTAGTAAGGAGGAAAGCTAGTGTTTTATAGCAAGAACACTCTATTGAACAACAGAGTGATTCGAGGTTAAAGGAGCGTGGATTAAGTGTATAAGGTGGAAGTGATTTTTGAAGTTTATGTTATTATTTTGGTGCAAGTATTATGTGCATGGTTGCTTGCATAGTTTAGAGATATGCCATGATTCTATATGCTGTGTTTGAATGATATATGCATGCCCATGATACATACTTATGTGATGCCAAGATCAATGTATGTTTGTCAATATGAATATCATGCTAAGATGTTTGCATATCTAGTTTAATCTGATTATGATGTGATTTGTGACTAAAAGAAAAGATTAATGAAGATCATAACAACATATTGGCATGGGGATGGATTTTCTCTATGAGTTTTCTAATGTGATATTTTGATACGAACAAAGGGTTTAAATTTGACCCCACATTAACAAAGATGGGTTTGAGCATCCATAGTTGATCTCTCTATCTAGAATTAGAACACAGGGGTGTATTTCCTTTTGGGCCTTAATGTCAACTAACAACAAATAACTATTTGAATCGTATAATATTTTGAAGTGTTTTGTTGTGCATGTTTTACTTGTTTTGCAATAATGAGCTAAATATTTAGGATGATCTACTAGACTTTAAGCTTACCCTTCCTTTTCTAACCTTTCAGGGAATTAATGATCGGAAGCTGCATAGCCAAGTTTATTTTACTAGCATTCATGAAATGTTTAGGTTGGGCATGTTAGCCCTAATTTAATTGTCGAGCATGTTGGCCCAATTTAATTTATTTTAAATTTTAAAGTTGTTTTCATTGTAATAGACATCACAGTCTTTTGTACCTTTTGAGTTAATTAATATTATTAAATTATTTTATCTAAAGATTTCTCAATATTTACTTGTCCATGAGTGAATGTTACAAGAATTCTTATGGATTTGGGGCCGAAATAGAAAAAAAGAAATAAAATGACACGAGTAGGCCTCCCAAGCGGCCATATCCTGACGGGCATGAACACGACTTGAACGTGCCGAGCCATTGTGTTATGATGGAGACGTGGGGTGTTACATAAGCTGAAAGCTGAGATTGAGACACTAAGTGTAACACCACTCGGTCGAAGGTAGGCCAGCTTAACTTTATTTTATTCTTTTAATTTTAGTCCCAAGTCTCTAGGATTTCTTGAGTAACATTAACTCATAACATTTCTTAATAAGATAACAAGAAATCTTGAAGAAAAATAATTCAATATTATTAATTTAATCCAAAGGTACAAAACCCTTAATTTTTTATTACAACAGAAATAATCTCAAATAACAAAGTTTGGGCCAACATGCTCTACAATTAAATAATTTCTAATAAATATTTTCTATGTGACATTCATGTGCTTTTGTTTGTCAATTCCCTGAAATGTTAGAAGAAGGAAGGGTGAGCACAAAGCTCAGTGAATCATTCTAAATATTTAAGTCATTATTTCAACAAATAAGACATACATGTCAAACAATTCCAAATGTCACATGATTCAATCAATTACTTTTTTAACAATCGTAATTAAGATCGAAAGGGGTCAACCTCGGTGTTCTTATCATAATTCATATCAAAGGAGGAAAAGGCAATATTATACCGGTATCTAGGGTCTAACCCATTATTCGAGACTTTGGGTCTTGCCCGTGTGAACTAGGGGCAAACACTATCATTCCAATCTTAAGAATACCCACAGAGACACAACACCAATACGTGGTTATAAGCTTAATTAATCCTTTTGTTAAGTGTAAAGCATAACATTCATGAATATAAACTAACATGGTTTAGAAATTTAACATGTGTGCATGGTAAAAATGTATCATGGATCATATAATCACATAACATACTTCTTTATTCATGCAAACCTAAGCATGTGACATCTAGGCATGACACTTATGATTATTTCAGCATAAAGCATGCATTTTCAAGTACAATTATACATGAACATCTTATTGAAATCAAAATAATAAAATGGAATTCAGAATTCACTTCCACCTCAAATAGTTTTAATCCTTGAATCTCCTTCTAGCATAGAATTTGTGCGAAACTTTCTAAAACTCTACTCTAATTACTATTTAGAATAGCTAAAGAAAAAAATAGAGATGCCAAAAGGAAGGTAGAGAGAGCAAGAAGGGGCTTGTCTAGTTCTTGCTGGGATGAAGAGCATGGCGCTCATGGTCGGGTTTATATAGAGTTCTAGTGGGCATGAATTAGCAAGTTTGGGGTGTCTTCATTGTAGAAACCTTTCTAAAACTCTTCATCTTTCTATTTTATTTGTTTCTTATGTATAAGAATTAGTAAGTAAAGGTTTTAGAAGTTGCTAATACATTCTTTTGGGTTGATTTCATTTTAGAAACCTTTCTAATTCTCTAGTTTACTTGTTTCCCAAGCACATATATTAGTAAGTAATCATTTTAGAAGTTGCTAATACATTTTTTGAGTTGATTTTATTTTAAAAACCTTTCTAATTCTCTATTTTTCTTGTGGGAAGAAAATTAGGATTCTAAGAAGTGTAGATTCTAGCAACATCCTTGGTTATTTTGTTTCTTATTTAGTTTGAAATTTCAAATTTCAAAATCTAATGGGGGTGCCACTTTTTAGTATGTTCCATGTCTCAATATTGTTTATTAATCAACTCTCAGGCCTACACTGTGCACACATGTCAGTATCTAGTTATTTTAGCTACTGGCCCACTACTTATACCATCAACTCTTATTTTGACTCTTGATTTAAGTCATTTTATTTTTAATTATTTGGTATTCTTTTAAGTGGATATTTATTGATTAATTATTCGGAAATTTTTGTGTATTTATTCCCTAATAATTTGTACTAGGCCCCAAATGTCCATATGGGCATATTTTTAATTTACATAAATTTTATTAATTTAACATTTTCTACAATATTTTCAAGACACTTTATTTTGTTCTATTTTATGTAAATTATTTTCATATTGCTTTTATAATGGTGCAAATGTTTGGTCTTAGATGAAATGATCATTTGGCCCTCCGGTAGCAAAATAAATGTTTCACCCCAGTTTATCTAAATAACTTTTTATACTTAAAATCATTTACTAATTCACACAGTGTTGTTCTATAGTTTATTTTCTATATAAATTGACCATTTTACCCCTAGGTGGCTAAATTACCATTTTACCCTTGGGTGGTCACATCATCATTTTACCACTGGAGTATTTAATGTCCTTAATACTTGCAATGGACTTATTTATGATCTTGTACATTTTTATTCGAGAATTTATGAGGGTATTACAATCTACCCCCCTTAAAAGAATTTCGTCCTTGAAATTTGTACTTATTTTTCTTGATGTTATCCAATCAAGTATTGGATAATTTGTTTATGCATCTTAAGTAACGACTTTTCCTTCTTACAATAATACTACACCCAATTCCATGTATAGATTGTTCCTACTTCTTGACTCCTTTTCTGGTTAATTTGGTCATGGGTACAACTAATTTCGAGAAATCTTGGATTAATCTCCTATAGTATCTAGCTAAGCCTAAGAAATTTTTGATCTTGGTAATCGTCTTAAGGTAGTTTCTAGTCTGTGACAGGCTCCACCTTTCTAGGATCCTCAAAAGTGTATTCTACACGGCCAAGTAATTTGATTATAATTTGCACTGACAAAACATAACCTAGAAATGATTTCTCCTAAGTGTCTCCAATACAATTCTCTACATGATCAGCTTCTGACTTGGAGTAAATCAGGGCATCATTCGCAAAACTACTACAAACTGGTCAAGGTATTGTGTAACACCCCAACCCCCGTATCATTAAGCATTGGACACATCCACCATTTTCTTGACAGTGGACTAAACCAAACGGCAGGCCGGGCCGGTGTTACATTACAAGCGACGCACACTTGACTTTCTATTTCAGTCATTTCATGCCTTGATCGTATTTAACC
>JAJIYU010009564.1:0-16892 GCA_030144865.1 Tinospora cordifolia | reverse complement strand
AGACCCACCAAACCACTTTCTACATAAAGGGTTTCCTCCACCTTCATTTTACACACAAGTTGTTCATTTCCTCATTCTTCATTCACCCATCCAAGAAAGGAAGAAAGAAAAAAAAAAAGCAAAGGAAGAGAAAGAGGAAAGAAAAACCAAGGAGAGAAAAAGAGGGAAAAAATTGGGGGAAAGGAAAGAAAAGAGGTAAGAAAAGTTACCAGTTTCTCAAGGATCCGACGCTTTGAGTAATTTATTCTTACCTCTTTTCAATTCAGAATTATTGTGAAAGTTATGAAATGCAACTTTTTTAGTATAGTTTTCAATAAAAGTGTTAGCCAATTGTGTAACCCAAAACTAGAGTGTAATTTCACTATGAGTAAAACTACACAATATATATATATATATATATATATATATTTGTGTTTAGATCAAAAAGTAAAATATAGATATGTCATTTGTCCACATATAGGCCCTAAGAACTTATATGGTAGTTAAAAGTCAACACATAAGGGGTATACCTAGTAGCACTAAAATCTTAGTTGGCGAGTAGTGAAATATTGAGAATGAAATTATAAATCAATGACACTAAAATTAGGATTTTTGGATACCGATAGGTATATTAAATTTATATTTAATTGGAAAAATAATGTATAGATTAATCTTATATGTATATACAAGGTTATATACGTATAATTAATGTTACAAAAATGTTAATTGATTACATATAAAGTTATGATTAATTATGCAATGTTATATATATATAATGTTGTATAGCACTATGAATTACTTCATATGGAAAAAATGCGTAACATAAGAAATAATTAATTTTTTATTTATTGTATATTGCAACAAATTTGTGAAAAGGTTGCATAATGTATACCAAAAGCGAAACACGTGTTGACCATGTGAACTATTAGTATTTGGCTTAATATTGGGAGACGCAACTAGCAACCGGGAGAACATCGATAGTTGATCTAGTTTGTGAATAGTAATTTGATGTATTTATTTAATCTTTTATTCTACTTATGATTGTTGCATCATTTTGGTGTTACATGCATTGCATATTGCATTTAGATTAGACTTATCTTTAGATGTGCTAACCTAGCCATCAAGATGAGAGGTTCTGAGGTGCGGACATTGGATCGTGATAGTCCTGAGATATGAATATGGATCATCAGATGTGCCGACCTGGCCTTAGGAGGATGAAGAGTTTTGAGGTGCGGACATTGGATCTTAATAGTTTTGAGATAGAACTGATCGACGGATCTTCATATGTGCTAACCTGACCTAATGATGAGAGGTTCCAAAGTGCAAACATTGGATCGTGATAGCTCTGGTGTATGACTGATCGATGGATCTTTAAATGTGTTGACTAGGCCTAAAGATAAGAGGTTTCGAGGTACAGACATTGGATTGTGATAGTCCGAGATAGAGTTGTATCATGGTATACTCTATGGATATATTTAGAGTGGTACATGGCACAGTCTACTGGTTCATGGGTGGCAATTGTAACACCTGGTCCATGGGCCACAATCATCAAGATACAATAGTATGGCCTAGTCGATGAGCCACAATCATCGATTGATATCGTAGTATGGCCTGGACGATGGTCACATCTATCCGTAATGGCAGTATGACAAACGATCCTTAAAAAAGAAAAAATGGTGGCAAATTTAGATACTGGACCCTTGAACCATAGCTATTAGGCTGCTGCATTTTTACATGTTGATGATTGTGCGTGCTATTTGTTGTTGCATTTTTATTGAATAATTGTAATGTTGTCTGTTGCATTGTATCTAAAATGTTAGACTTAAGTAAATATATTTTTTGCTACTCACTGGGCTGACGTGGATATCGAGCTCACTACTCTTAATATTCAGGTTCATCTAGTGTGGATAAGGGAAAATGTATGTTGATTGCGTGATCTTTTCCAGCCTACCCTAGGAGGTTGTTTTGTTATTTTGCTATTTTGGTATTTTAAATCAGTATGTACAAGTTTTAAAAAATGTAAAATTGAGTTGGACTTTGTAATGTAATTAAGGTTAAAGACTTCCGTTGTTGTTAGATTATTCCACTTAACTTATTATTGTTGCACTCTAAATACTATAAATGTTTCGATGGTAAGGCTTAACAATAGTCAGCAAGTTTGACTAAGGTGTATACTTGTATGACTATTATGCCGGTCAGGTTACTCGTATGAGGTTTCAAAAAGGGTCACAATAATACTTGTAATACCCGATAATTTTGTACGAAATTTGATAAATACCTCAAATATTTTGCTGCGTTAGGCGATTTTAGACATTTTTGCAAATATGTGCATACATAAGATAAATGTATGTATATAGATGTATGTAGGTACAAAAAGGGGAGGAAAACAACAAAAAAGAAAAAAAAATGCGCATGGGCCTACAGCCCATGCTCCCGAACCGGACTGCACGGGCGGGCCGCATCAAGCCCGGGCCATGCGACAAAAGAAGGTATTTTTGTACAGGGGCCTTAGGCCCATGCACAGCGCACAAGCGCGCTAGGCCACGTGCGAAATCGCACACGAGCCTGTGCACATGTGTGCCAGAGTATTAAAAAAATAATAAATAAAGAAAATTATTTTGGGGCCATTGATTTTTGCAAAAATAGGTTTCTAGCCATCAATTTGTGTGGAAAAAGGTGTCAAAAAACCCTAAATCGAAAAACCTAACTATCTACTACCCAAAACAAGTAAAAAATGGAAGTTTTCCTGATTGGGAAGTCAAAAAATGACGGATATAGCCCTTAGAGACTCTATATAGACCCCCCTATCCAACCCATTTTATTCATCCTAGAACAAGAGTTGAAATTCCTCTTGCTTTCTCTCTACCTCCTTCTTGGCACCCTCAGTCCCTTTTTCTTTTCTTGAGCTATTCTAAATAGCCTGCGAGGTAGTAGCAATGAAGTGCTACACAGATTTAGGAAGCAATCTCGAGGTGAAATTCTTTCCCTTTGTTTTAATTTATTATTTTGATTTAAATAATGCTTGCATGTTTACTTAGTTTAATTTATGTTTTTAAATTATTATATTGCTTATGACTGAGAGAGTATGCTCTGTAGTTGTGTTTTTTGTGTGATCTTCTACATCAGAAATCGAAAGTCGCCTTTCCTGTTTGAAAGAGTATGCTCTGTAGTTGCGTCTCGTATGATCTTTTACATCAGAAATCAAAAATCTTTATTTCTGTTGGTTTATGACGTTATATTGTTGGTATGTTTAAATATTGTTGAAATATTTATTTATATTGCTCTTATACACAAAAATAAGATTAAATAAGATTTCAACCACATATCGGTACGGGGACGGACGTTCTATGTTCCATGCAGAATTGGACGTTTGAACTGGTTGTCAGGATTGACACCAAAGGGGAATGGGTTTTAGGAATGATCCAACTAGAGAAGGGTTTAAGTTTCAGAATTGATCTCTCTCCCAAGATCTAGAGCATAGAGATTATCTTCATTCGATCTAAATTACGATGGGAATAATATATTGTTTGAATCGATTAAATCCCTAAAAGTGTTTGATATGTTTGTATTTATTTGGTTGGAATAATGAATTAAATAGATAGAATGATTTACTGGGCTTTTTAGCTCACCCCCTCATTTTTCACATTTTAAGAAATTAATTTATTAGCCTACGTGGAAGATTATTTATTAGAAAATATTTTCTTGTTTATTTATTTCATTTTAGGGCACATGGGCCCAAGCCGAATTATTTATTTCAGCTCTGAATTTATTTTTCACTGTAATAGATCAAGTACTCTAAATTTTAGAATATATAAATAAAGGGTTTTTTTTATTTATATTGCCATTAATTATTAGAAATGAAGAAAAAGGATAACGCAGCACGGGCCCGCCTCCCGAGTGGCCAAAGATTATTGATCAAAGAAAATTATACCGTTAGATGACGGGAACGATGGGGTTTGGGAGGTTGGGTTGTTTGAAAGGGAGATGGGTTATCCCATTCTAGAAAGCACGGTTGCTAAGCAGACTTCAGTCTCGCCATCCGATCTAGAGGTTGTCCCTCCAGCTCATACAAGTAGTCAGAGTTAAAGAATACAATTATTTTTCTATGAGAAAACCAGGAGAGGGAAACTAATGGCAACTAATTTACTATAGTTCAAAGGAGATGCCAAAGGTGGTATCATGGATAGAGGAAGATTGTCGGTTCAACATAGGGACCTTTCAACTAAGAATTGAGAACCTAAGTCTAGGAAAGAGACCTTAAGTAGAGACTTGGGGTTTGCCAAGGGTGGCTTAGTGAATCATGATTAAACTTTTAGGACATAAGTTAGAGACTGAAAACGTGTGAAACACGAACACTTATTTGGTCAGGACACGAGATCGGAAGGATCTTTTATCCTTGGTTTCTATGTGGTATGAGACGCATAGGAATTCAGGGGTATGGAAGAATCCTGAAGTCGGAGAATGACGGACCATGTTTGGTGAATGATCAGTGGCTTTGGACAAACTCGTTTCCCTATGCTTGGTTGGTATGGGATAGTCAAGTATAGTGGGGCTTGGGAAGCCTTAGAAATCGAGACATTTGCAAAATTGATTAGGTGTAGTGAAATCTCTAGGTGGAAGTCTATATCAAAGAGCGAAGGTAGTATGGGACACACAGACTTGGAAGCATAGGCGGAAGCCTAGAATTTTACTATGCTAGCATGAATTTCTTGAATGATTGAATGCATGATGATCTTACTGCTTATATGAAATAAAATCCTATACCCAAAAAAAATCAAAAGTAACTTAGAAGAATAAATTATTAGGCCACTAAACAGATCAAGAACTTAGAGACATGAATCTAGAGTTATGATAGAACAGACTAAAAAAATGATAGAAACAAATACTAAATCGGCATTGATGTGTAGATAATGGTTGGACCTAGAAGATGAGCAACAAGAGGTGCTACATCTGACGACACCGACTCTCAGGAAGCATAAAACGGCATGGCTGAGGCTAGGACAGAACATATGATGAATGAAGTCACCAAAAGAGTGATGGAACAAATAGAGAGGACACTAGCTTGAATGATACCGCAGGCGGCACCACGGCCACAGGTGCAAGAATAGATTCCGATGCAACGGTCAATGCCAACACCTGATATTTTGGATCATCAGGAGGAACCAGGGGACCCTGGAAAACAGTGAACATAGAAAGTTGTTGTTGGAACTAAAGAAGTTGGGACCTTCACAATTCCATGGTACTACTGATAGCTTAACAACTAACTATTGGTACTAGGAATTAGAAGAACACCTAGATGTGTTAAAAGTAACGAGTCCTAGTAGGGTAGCATTGGCTACCCATCAATTTAAGGGACCAACTAGAAGCTGGTGGTGAATGGTAAAGGCAGACCCGACCATTAATGTTAGCTGAATGACTTGGGAAGAGTTTAGGGAGATATTTTACGAGAAATTCTTCTTGGAAGCAACACTGATGAAGATGCAGGACTTCGTTCAGTTGAAGCAGCGATAGATGACGGTGGCCGAGTATGAGGCCAAACTTATCAAGTAGGCAAAGCTTTCACCTGAGTTAATCAGTAAAGAGAAGAAGGTCAATCGTTTCACTCAGGGTCTCAGGATTGAGATTTGAAAATTAATAAAGGCAGCCTACCCAAAGACAAATAGAGAAGTCGTAGATAGGGCATTAACCTTAGAGCAAGAGCTGAATTTCGAGCAAAGGTTAAAGAATAGGAACAAGAGACCAAGAGGTGATAGAGATCACCAAGGAGATCAGAAGAAAAGGAATATTAATCAGAACGACGGAAACAAATTGCCCCAATGGCAAAATTGACCAAAAAAAGAAGAACAATTAGAGCTGGCCAGACGTCAAAGGCAATGTTTCAACTACAATCAGCGATGACACCTAACGAAGTTTTTTCCTAGCAAAACCTAGATGGGACAACAGCAACAACCTCCGAATAATCAAGGGGGAGAACAAAATGTACGTCCTCAACAACAACTGCCTCAACAAAATAACACCCAGGGGAAAAATCAGAACTAGGTTCGGGCGCAAAACCAGAACCAAGGTCGTGCATAAAACTAGGCTAAAGTATTTTCTATCGTTGATGTCCCTGAAGACCAAATCCCTACTATTAAAGGTACATTATGTTATTTAACACAGCTGTGAAACTGTTGTTTGATTCGGGTGCTACAAAGTCATTTGTTTTCAAAAAACTAGTTAATAGATTACAACTAGTAACAAAGACGTTGACTATAACGTTGAATGTATCAACACCTATAGGAACTACAGTTACATCAAAAAAATGTGTACCTGTGACCTTAGGTTTGGAGATAAGCTGATTTCAGCCAACCTCCATGTATTGACATTCCATGGATATGACGTGATACTGGGTATGGACTAGTTGGACCAATACTAGGCACAAATCAATCGTTCCAAGAGAAGAGTGACGATAGCGTTTCCCTTAAGAAAAACCTTTAAGATAAATGGTGATATTCATAGGTTGCCTAGGAGCCCAATGATGGCCATGTTGAACTACTTAAGGTAGAATAATGACCTCAAAAACTTCTTAAAAGAATACTCAAAAGGACCAAAAGCGATTAAGAACCTAGAAGTAGTCTGAAACTATGACCATGTATTCCCTAATGACTTACCCTGACTACCACCAACTAGAAGCATCAAGTTCAAGATTGAACTCCAACCTGGAACCAACCCCATAGCTATACCTCCATATCGTATGGTACCGATAGAATTAATCGAGTTGAAGACTCAGCTAGACGAGTTCCGAGAGAAATGATCCATCAGACCAAGTAAATCACCTTGGGGGGCTCCAGTATTGTTTGTGAAAAAGAAGGATGGATCTATGAGACTCTGCGTTGATTATCGAAAACTGAATCAGGCGACGGTAAAGAATAAATACCCTTTGCCAAGGATAAACGACACATTTGATCAATTGAGACGAGCCACTCATTTCTCAAAAATTGATCTTAGGTCAGGGTATCATCAGTTAAGGATTCGTGAATCAGACATTCACAAGACTGCCTTTAGAACTTAATATGGACACTTCAAGTTTACAGTATTGCCTTTTGGTCTAACCAATGCCCTGGCAGCATTCATGGACTTAATAAACCAAGTATTTAGGCAATACCTTGACCAGTTTGTCGTGGTATTTGTTGATGACATCCTAATATACTCCATGTCCAAAGAAGAACACCTAAAGATCGTGTTAGAAACACTCAGAAGACACCAACTGTATGCCAAATACAGCAAGTATGAATTCTGGATGAAGATAGTTAAATTTCTTGCTCATGTAGTATCAGTGGAAGGTATCTATGTAAATCCTAAAAAGGTGGAAGCTGTAACAGATTGGAAACAACCTAAGATAGTCATTGAGATTCAAAGTTTCTTGGGCCTAGTGGGATACTACAGAAGATTCATTCAAGACTTTTCCAAATTAGCAGAACATATGACAAGGCTAACTAGAAAGGAAGTTCCATTCCATTGGGATGAGAAGTGTGAACAATCATTCCAAGAACTGAAGAGGAGATTGACTTCGACCCCTATCTTATCACTCCAACTCATGGCATCACATATGTTCTATACACAGATGCTTCACAAAATGGATTGGGTGCAGTTTTAATGCAAGAAGGAAAGGTTGTTGCATATACCTCATGGCAACTAAAGATTCATGAACGAAACTACCCAACACATGACCTAGAACTAGCAGCTATAGTGTTTGCCTTAAAGATATGGAGGCATTACCTGTATGGTGAGAGGTTTGATCTGTTTTCATATCACAAAAGTCTTAAATACATCTATACCTAAAAAGAATTAAACCTCAGATACTATAGATGGATGGAATTCCTTAAAAACTACGATTTCCAACTCCATTACCATCTAGGAAAAGCCAACGTAGTAGCAGATGCCCTCAGTAGAAAATTCAGCAAACAGGAGGAGGAAAAGGGTCAAATGTACTAACTGATCGAAGATTTCAGGATGGGCATAACATTAAATGAAGAACGAGCCTATCTATACAATATGACTTGTCAACCGGATCTTTTGCATCAAATTAGGGAGGATCAAAGGCAAGACAAATGGCTCAAAACATTGATGGAAGGAATTCAACAAGATCAGCATACTGACTTTAGAATGGATGCCAAAGGTACCCTAAGACTAGGAAAAAGAATTTGTGTAACACAAAATGGAATGATTAGGCAAACCATTCTAAATGAAGCCCATCAAACAAAGTACACAATGCATCCGAGAGGGGATAAGATGTATCAAAATCTCCGAAAAACCTATTGGTGGAGAGGTTTGAAGAAAGATGTAGCCAAACACGTCTCCAAGTGCCTAACCTGTTAGCATGTAAAGGCAGAACATCGAAAGCCCTCTGGATTGTTACAACCACTTCCTATCTCAGAATGGAAGTGGGATAACATTGCCATGGACTTCATCTGCAAATTACCCAGAAATCACAAAGGGAAAGATATTGTTTGGGTGATTGTGGATCGCTTCACTAGAGTGGCACACTTCTTGCTCATTAGATCCAACAACCAAGTCAATAAACTAGGTGAACTCTATGTGAGAGAGATAATATGCCTTAATGGAGTCCCTAAGACGATAGTGTCCAATCGAAACTCTCGTTTCACCTCACAATTTTGGAAGAGTCTACAAAAGGAACTAGGTACTACAATCACCATGAATACAGATTTTCACCCTCAGACGGATGGACAATCTGAAAGAGTCATCCAGACGTTGGAAGACATGCTGAAATCTTGCATCCTTGACTTCAAAAAGAATTGGAGTAAGTACCTACATCTAGCGGAGTTTGCCTATAACAACAGTTATTAGGCAAGCATAAAGATAGTACCGTACGAAATGTTCTATGGGAGACCATGCAGATCACCAACCTGTTGGGCTGAGTTAGAAGATCATGTACTTACTGGACAAGACCTAGTAGAAGAGATGACCAATCAAGTAAGACAAATCCAAAGAAGACTAACCACTGCACAAAGTCGTCAAAAAAGTTATGCTAACAAAAGAAGAAGACCATTGGAATTCCACCCCGAAGAAAAGGTGTTTCTTAGAATTACTCCACAGAAGGGAATCAAATGATTTTGAATCAAGGAAAACTAGCACCCAGATTCATCGGACCCTTTGAGATACTCAGGAAGATTGGGAATGCGCCTACGAGATAGACCTACCAAATTGAATTTCATCCATACATAACGTCTTTCACGTGTTTTTGTTGAGGAAATACGAACCTGATCCATGACACATAATCCACTGGGAAGAAGTAGACATCCAAGAAGATGCCACGTACAAAGAACCAGTCGTTATGATTCTCGATCGCAAGGTACAAAGCTTGAGAACAAAAGACATTCCTTTAGTCAAAGTCCTCCGGAAACACCATAGAATAGAAGAGGTTACTTGGGAATTGGAAAGTGAAATACAAAATAAGTACTCAGAACTTTTCACTAGAAGCACTCGATCAACTGACACTCAAGTAACCTAGTAATTGATTTCAAGGACGAAATCCCTTTTTAAGGGGGGTAGAATGTAATACCTGAGAATTTTGTACGAAATTTGATAAATACCTCAAATATTTTGCTGCATTAAGTGATTTTAGACATTTTTGCAAATATATGCATACATAAGATAAATGTATGTATATAGATGTATATAGGTATAAAGAGGGGAGGAAAACAACAAAAAAAAGAAAGGAAAAAAGGAAAAAAAAAAGGGCATGGGCCTACAGCCCATGCTCACGAACCGAACCGCATGGGGGGGCTGCATTAGACCTGGCCCGTGCGACAAAAAAAAAGTATTTTTGCACATGGGCCCATACACAGCGCACAGGCCCCTGGGCCGCACCCGAGTATTAAAAAATAGAGGAAATTACATAATATGTCACTATTTTAAAAATATTATCAAAAATATTTTTAGAAACTTTTTGTTTTTCATTTTTATCAGTATTACGATTTTATTTACAATAATACCTGCATAGAAATCCAGCAACGCTATTATCGCGATTGTGCCCTAATTTTTTGACGATCGTGCCCTAGTTTCTCGGTTTTTAACTACGATTGTGCCATAATTGTTTGATAAAGCAAGAAAAAAATGGTTGTAGAATGAGCAGGAGCAAAAACCAGCACGAAGAAGATGATGAACAGTGTCGATGAACAATAATGAACGGTACAAGATATCTCAAGCTTTCAAAAAACCTACAAAGCGGTGATGAAAAATGATGAACAGTGGAAATGAACAGTACAGATTAATGAAGGTTGTATATTTTTGTATATTTCGGTATATTTCTCAAACAATAATGATGAACAGTGATGAACAGTACCAATGAATAAAGGTTGTATATTTCGGTATATTTTTGTATATTTCTCAAATAGTATGATGAATAGTGCCGACAAACAGTACCAATGAATAAAGGTTGTATATTTTGGTATATTTCAGTATATTTTGGCTCAAAGATCAGCTATAATGATTATGAAACAGATTATGATGATATATTTACCTGTCTTGTACAATATACACATATATTTACTATAAATATACACAAATTTACTAAAATATACAGAAAATATACTAAATATACCATAAATATTCAGAAATATACCCTTACTTATGTAATGGGTCAAGGTATATTTTGGTATATTCTAGTACACATATGAGCTATATCAATTTCAAATGAGAAAAATCATGATATAATGATTATGAACAGATTATGATGATATAATTACCTGTATTTTATAATATACAAAACAAATATACCAAAATATATACAAACCTCTTTAACAGGTTTTAGTATATTTCGGTATATTTTGGTATATTTTGGTATATTTGCATATATTCTGGGCACAAAGAATTGTTATGCTGATTACAAACAGTATATTTTGGTACATTTAGTATACATATTACAAAAAATATAAATAAAATATACCAAAATATATAAAAATTTACCAAAATATGCTTCAGAATTACATATTACTTTCTATATATTGTATGCATATTATAAAAAATATAAACAAAATATACCAAAATATATCATAATATACCATACTCAAAATTCAGTTTATTGCAATGAGCAATAACTTCTCATATTAACAAAATATACATATTAACAGTGCTGATGAATAGTAACTTCCCATATTATTTGAACTCAGAATCTCATTTATTGCGTTTACTATCAATCTTGCCTTATTCATCCCATTTATTGTGCCCTAAATTTATTATCTTGATTGTTTTCTATCTAATAATGCCCTAAATCGATTTGCTCGATTTATCTCAAGCTTTTTAAAGACCTGCAAAGCGGTGATGAAAAATGATAAACAATAATGATGAACAGTGTCAATGAACAGTAATAAAAAATTCAATTGCTAATTTTACAGGATTTTCCTACTTTTCAATTTCTGACATTTTTGTAATTAAAAATTGAATATTTGTATAAAATTGAAATACATGATATTTTTGTAATATATTCTTAAATATTGTATAGATACGTATTTTTTCCTAAAAAATAAAGAAAATTATTTTTGGGCCATTTATTTTTGCGAAAATGGGTTTTAAGCCATTGATTTGTGTGAAAAAAGGTGTCAAAAAACCCTAAATCAAAAACCTTAACCATCTAGCCACCCAAAACAAGCAAAAATAAAAGTTTTCCTAATTAGGAAGGCAAAAAATGATGGATATAGCCCTTAGAGACTTTATACAAACCCCCCTACCCTACCCCTTTCATTCATCCTAGAATAAGAGTTGAAATTCCTCTTGCTCTCTCTCTACCTTCTTCTTGGCACCCTTAGTCCATTTTTCTTTTCTTGAGCTATTCTAAATAGCTTGTGAGGTAGTAACAACGAAGTGCTACACAGATTTAGGAAGCGATCTCGAGGTAAAATTCTTTCCCTTTCTTTTAACTTATTATTTTGATTTAAATAATGTTTGATTGTGTGTTTAGTTTAATTTATGTTTTTAAATTATTATATTACTTATGACTGAGAGAGTATACTATGTAGTTGTGTCTTGTGCGATCTTCTACATCAGAAATTGAAAGTCATCTTTCCAGTTTGAGAAAGTATGCTCTGTAGTTGCGTCTCGTACGATCTTCTACATCAAAAATCGAAAATCTTTGTTTCTGTTGATTTATGATGTTATAGTGTTGGTATGTTTAAATATTATTGAAATATTTATTTATATTGCTCCTACACACAAAAATAAGATTAAATAAGATTTCAACCACATACCGGTACAGGGACGGACG
The DNA here is from genome assembly GCA_030144865.1 of Tinospora cordifolia. Classification (NCBI taxonomy): domain Eukaryota; kingdom Viridiplantae; phylum Streptophyta; class Magnoliopsida; order Ranunculales; family Menispermaceae; genus Tinospora; species Tinospora cordifolia. The sequence goes on along the minus strand of JAJIYU010009564.1, from coordinate 4,651 downwards.
TTCTATGTTCCATGCAGAATTGGACTTTTAAACTGGTTGTCAGGATTTACACCAGAGGGGAATGGGTTTTAGGAATGATCCCACTAGAGAAGGGTTTGAGTTTAAGAATTGATCTCTCTCCCTAGATCTGGAGCACAGAGGTTATCCCCGTTCGGTCTAAATTACAATGAAAATAATATATTGTTTGGATCGATTAAATCCCTAAAAGTGTTTGATATGCATGAATTTGTTTGGTTGGAATAATGGATTAAATAGATTGAATGATTCACTGAGTTTTTTAGGTCACCCCCTCATTTTTCACATTTCACGAAATTAATTTATCAGCTTACGTGGAAGATTATTTATTAGAAATTATTTTCATGTTCATTTATTTCATTGTAGGGCACGTGAGCCCAAGCCGAACTATTTATTTCAGTTCTGAATTTATTTTCCACTGTAATAGATCATGTACTCTGAATTTTAGAATATATAAATAAAGGGTTTGTTTTATTTATATTTTCATGAATTATTAGAGAGGAAAAAAAAGGATAACATGGCACGGGCCCACCTCTCGAGCGGCCCAAGATTATTGATCAAAGAAAATTATACTGTCAGATGACTGAAACGATGGGGCTCGGGAGGTCGGAGTGTTATAGTACTCATGTATAATACCACACTTGTGAACAACAGTCGTAAACAGTGATCATGAATAATAGTCGTGAACATTACTGCAACCATGAATATTACCATGGTATCCGTGCACAATATTGCAGTATCCATGAATAATATTGTGGTATCTATAAATAGTCCTATAGTATCTGATATGGAAAATGAAATTTTCTATATATGTTTCTTCTATCCCTTGTTCTTTTGACTATATAATATTTCAAATTCTAAACAAATGAACCATAAATTAAGACTTAGATAGAGTCATTATACCAACTTTGATTCATAGAGTCCTCCGACTACTCTAAAATAAACGCCAAGAAGTAGGTTCTTACCACTACTATGCAGTATTTTGGGTTTTTCCCCTCCTTACTATGATAGTTGCTGTGTCGAACAGCTAAGGAATACAAAAGTGCCAGGAAAATGGCTAAGAAAGCAAGAAAAGAAGAGATTGCTTGAAAATGAGATACTCTATGTAATACCCAATTATTTTTGTACAAAAATATACATATATGTATGTGCGATTTAATTGATTTGTTGGTTAATCAATTAATTAATTGGTGTAGACATATATATATATATATATATATTTGATTGTAACACCCCAACCCCCATATTCTCTGAGCATTGGGGACATAACCACCATTCCTTGACAGTGGACTTAACCATTTGGCAAGTCGAGCTGGTGTTACTTTACAAGTGACACACACTTGACTTTCTATTTTTCATTACCACATGCCTTAGAATAGATTCAAAAATACAAATATCATTCAATTAAATCAAGGCAATTAAAGATAAAGAAAAATTTAACTTCTTTATTGATAAAAAAGAAAGTACATAACTTTATAATGTAAACTATTACATTATTGATCAAAAGAAATTCATAACCTCTAAAATAAAATAAAATTTTAGCGAAAGACTTATTCAAAATTGGGTAACATGCCCTTACATTAAAAAGAAACTTTTAAAAAAATAGAAACTTGCTAAAATCCAAATTCCACGGTCTTCATAATTTAATTTCCTAAAAAAGAAGAGGAAGGGGTGAGCATAAAGCTCAGTGAATCTTTTTCAAACAACCATTTTTCAAATTCAAACCAATAACACATTCATATTTCAAACACTTGCATACATAAGGCGATTCAAACAACATTTTTGTTTAAAGTTGAGATTTTAGACCAAAAAGGTTTTTAAACCCTTGATGTTCTTAACAAAGTACCTCCTTATAGTGAAATATTGCTTTTCTTAGCCAATTTCATTGGACTTTTGGACTTCAAGGGAACTTACCCACCAACCAAGTACTTTGGTCTTACAACTGTATGAACTAATCATATGAAAAGAACATTCATAGTAACCCACATGTTTCCTATGATGGTACGTGGTTATTTTCACCATCATCTTTTATTAATTCTTGAATCATCAATTAAAAATCAAAATATGAAGCTAAGATCAATAAAAATTCAAAATATAAGCATTATGGAAATCAAATCATGGAACTTCCATAATCATACATCATTCTTTAAAATAAAACCTAAACATGATACTAAACATGGCATGATCACTATGAATGAATAAATTCAAACAAGAATCAAATATGAAACTGAAATATGTTGTAAAATACTAGAACTGAAATTATTTTAATTTCAAAATCCAAACAATGAACATGCTAGTAATTCGAATAAGAAAAAAGGGTGTTAGAAAAATCACTTCCACATTAAATACGTCTCTTTTGCACACCTCTGAAATCCGGGAGAGTTTCGTTACTTCAAAGCTTCCAAACACTCAAGAACTCTCAAGAATAGTTCAAGATCATTCAAGAACTGAGGGGATTATGAAGAAGAAGGCTAGAGAGAGTCAAGAGGGACTAGTATGCTCTTGATTTGGGATGAACACAATGAGAGCATTAGGGGTCTTTTATATAGAGTTTAAGATGGCATAGATTGCTAAGTTTTTGGTGCTCTCCTTGTAGGAAACTTGTCAATTATTCAAAATTTCGTGCCCCCCAAGCATAAGAAAATAGCAACTGCATTGGAATAATTTTTTGGAATTTAGAAACATTTTTTCGAATTTTTTTGGAATTTTATTAGATTTTTGTTCGAATTTTTAAGTTATTAATCTCGGTTTAATCCGAGCTTTGATCTAGACCGTTGATGATCCTTGATCGCATCAACGGTTCGTGATCATCTAGAAATCATCTCGGCTAACCGTTGGATTTCCTCGATCATCGCACAAGATCAGGGTGCCTCAGATCTCGCCCGTCAGATGGGCCTCGATTGCAGCATGGTCATTCACGATCAACAAAACTAGCGTGGACCGTTGATCAACCTCGAGCACAGCACTGAATCGTGATCGAGATTAACGAATTCGTTGTGGATCATTGATCAACATCAAGCACAGTGTCATCGCGATCAACGAAAATGATCCCAACCATTAGATTAGGTAGATTGATTCTGGGCTGTCGGATTTTGATGATCCGGTGCTCCTGAGCGCTGGTTTTGGCTTTGATTTCATTCGTTGGATCGGAAAGATTGGTTTTGGACCGTTGGATGCAGTTTCTAATTACCAAAATTGCTTTTTAAGGTTGATACTATCCAAAAATTGCTAATTATATACTTTCTAATTGATGTAAACATTGATTTTTGCACAAATCCTTCTATTTTATTGACTTGCTAATGTTTTTTCCCTTTCTATTTCTTTAATATTGTATTTATTTTATTTTTTCTATTTTTTTAATATTGCTAACACTTAATAATATATGTTTCTTTATATTATTTTTCATTTCTTTATTTTTATGTGTTTATCTCATATTTTTATTTTCAGAGGGTACGAATAATTATATAATTCACTCTACTTAGTTTATATTGGATAATTAATCCCATAATTGCAAAATTATAAATTTATTAATTAATATTTGATAATTCCACTAACCTTATATCATTAGTTAGATCATCTTGAAGCTAAGGTTTCATTTGCCTCCAATATTTTTTATAATTTTTTTCTCAATGAATTTTATTTCATTAATAATTCTTTATTGACAAAATTATGAGGTATTACAACCTACCCTCCTTAAAAAAATTTTGTTCTTGAAATTTGTAGATGTTTAAGTGTTCCTAGTGAGCAGATGTGGGTCCTTAGTCTTCATTTCACTTTCCAGCTCCCAAGTAGCCTCTTCTAGTTCGTGATGTTTCCATAGTACCTTAACTAAGGGAATATCCTTAGTTCTCAGATTTTATACCTTGTGATCAAGGATTTTAACCGCAGTTTCCTCGGATGCTCCCCAAGTGTTGATTTTCAACAATATTGTGGAACTTACTATTCTCTTCAGTTCACCACAAAGAGCATAGAGCATCCAAGGTGCTACAACAGAGGGTAGTTTTAGAGTTGTTGCAGAGAGAAATAAAGAAGAAGAAGAAGACGAAGAGAGGAGCGAAAGAGAAATTATAGAGAGGGTGTGATTACCACCTTGCTTTTTTTTATTGCCACCTTACTTCCTTGATTGCCGCTTCTCTTCTCTTAATCATCAGGCAATGGACATCACCTACTTGAGCTTTCTAAGTGCTCAAGCTCTTCATCTATCCAAAGAAATGCCCATTAAATGGAAACGTCATTCATTTCATCTTTCATTTCATTTCTTTTTTTTTTTAGCCCTATTCTCAATATAATTATCCTCCTTAGCATGACATGGCAAAATTTATGTTTTCCTTTAAATTGCAAGGGTCATTATAGAACTAGTTATTGGTAAGGATGAGAGTTAAAACTTTTTATGGCTTAGACTTTTTTTTTATTTGGTGCACAGGGTGGGATATAATATACGTAAACGGTAAACCAGTTGTTATATATTGATATAATTTATGCAAATCGATTTATATAACAGAATTATATATTTATATAACAACAAATATATATATATATATATATATATCAGATTATATTATATATAGGTACAATATATATTTATTATATATGTATGACAGATTTTATTATTTGTATAACAGGTTGATTATGTTTA
>JAJIYU010009563.1:0-16951 GCA_030144865.1 Tinospora cordifolia | reverse complement strand
ATTTAGAGCCTAGTGGAGTATTTGGGCAAATGAAGGTTCAAACCTTGTCCAATTGTTTTGATTTTTGGATATGTTGTGTGTCTTGCTAGTTTATGTCATCTCCTCAAGTTTTAAGTCATTCCAAGTTCGATAGATACCCGTATTTTTAGCTCTTTCCTAATCTAGATCCCCCTGTAGGGTAAAACCCTAATTTTGGCAAATTGGGCCAACTTTTGAATATGTTGTCTAGTTTGTTTGTTTATGTATCCTCACTTTGTTTCGAGTCATTTTGGGTTCATATGGGTCACCAAATGAGGATTTTGTTCTCATTCTATTTTAGCCCTAAACTAAGCCGATTTTCATTTTGTACCCATATTTTACTGAAGAGACCTTGAATATCATTTTATTGGATATCTAGTTTTCAAGGTATTACAACCTACCCACCTTACAAAAATTCCGTCCTCAAAATTTGTATACAGTTAAGGACCTCTATGGAAAAGGTGTGGATACTTCGTCTTCATTTCGCTTTCTAGTTCCCAGGTGGCTTTTTCCAACCCATGATGCTTCCACAGTACTTTTACCAACAGAATATCCTTTGTTCTCAGACTCTGAACCTTGTGATCGAGAATCCTGATTGCCACTTCCTCGTAGGTGGCATCATCCTTGATGTCCACTTCCTCCCAATGGATGAAGTGAGAGGAGTCAAGTTCGTGTTTTCTCCCATTTCCTTTAATGCATAGGACACAAGAGCTCAACATAGCCTCTAGTGTCTAGGTAACTCTCTCAGACTTACTGACTTGATGTAGATCTAGTTGGCAAAATTAGCCACTTTAGTGACATGATTCACAGTTTCCCCATACAGTGTTTTCTCCCTAAGTCTTAGGGTATCCTCAGTATATGACCTAAGGTCAGTATGCATGTCTTATTCAATTTTGTCTATTAGGCTTGTAAGCCATTTGTCTTGCCTTTGTTCACCCCTAATCTAATTGTAAGAGATTCGGTGGGTAAGACATGTTGTAGAGATAGGCTCGTTTTTCATTTTTGGGTCATACCCAACCTAAAGTTCTCAATCCATTTGAAGGTCAAAGTTTCTTTATCATACCCCACCTCCATCTTAGTGGACTCGACCACATGGCAGGTCTCGGGTTATTACTAATACTTTCTATTCCCAGACTTTCTCTTTTTAACCTTCAAAATGTACCAACAGGGATTCTTAAGGGAATAAATTTCATTTTTTGAAAATGATAGGTACAAAACCTTATCAAAGCTTAAAATTCATAAATGCTAACATATAACAATTTTAAATAAAGGGCTAATCAAGTTCTCCTAACATGTTTATTTATTTATTTATTTATTTTTACTAGAGTCTCAAGGGTAGGTCTTGATCTTCTTGAGCTTCAATAGCAAACACTCTGGCCTGGTTCTGCCCACAACCCTAATTTTGCCCCTGGTTGGCATTTTGTTGTTGCTGTCTGCCCTGAGAACGATCATTCTGACCTCTTTCCTGAGTGTTCTATGGTTGCTATTGTTGGGGAGCTTGGGTTGGTGCAGTCGGGCAATCTCTAGCAAGATGGCCCCTCTGCCTGCACAAATAACACAACCCCAGTCTCTTTGCTTACTCCCTTGCCTCATCCTTATTTTGTCCTTGCCTTTGTGGAGTCTTACCATTCATGTGTTTCTTGTTGTCCCAAATTTTGAATAAAGACTTCTGCTGAATTTTACATTTGAATTTTTGAATTATGTACTAAATTTTTGGATATGTAATTTTTTATTTTATTTGAATGAATAAAGATTTGAAGTTTCTTATATTCACTTGCATTATCTTGTTGAATATCAAACTCAATGGAGGTGTATTTATGGGTATTTCAATAAGTGTTTGAATAAAGGAATTGAGATACAAGTTGCGTACTTGTAAATGTAACATAAGACCCAAATCGCCTTGTGGTTGAGCTTAAACCTATCTCTTGGAGGTTGGGGTGTTACAACGAACCACTGTCGAATTCAACAAGAAACTTGGATTGCACTGGAGGGGATTTCTAGAACTTCTATCTTGTTATTTCAAGTTCCTAACATGTTCTTGCATGTTTTATTTTTTAGTTTGTAGCATGATTTATTCAGTTTAGCATGATTGATCATATTTAAATTTCAGTTTAGCGTGTTTGTATGTTTTTAATCATGCATAAGATCATACTATGCCTAGAAACCATGCTTAGGTTTGCTTTTAAGTTTTCAAGCATGTTGTGTGTGTTTCCATGCTTTCTAAAATGTTTAAATTTTGAGACTCAATATTCTAATTTAGTATCATGTGAATTTGAATATGAAAAAGTGAAGATAAGAACCACGTCCTGCCATAGTCACACGTATAGGTGCTACAGGTGTTCTTAATAACACATGCTTGGAGTGTATTGTTGCAAAGTGCAACTAAGAGATACTTGGTACATGGCGTCCAATGGAAAGTAATAAAAGAATGTATTTCCACCCTAAAGAGGGATATCTAAATTGAGAACATCAAGGGGATAGACCCCTTTTCAATCATAACATGTAATACCCTGAAAGTCTATGAGACGTCCACATCGCTAGTGAACGGCGAAAGTGGAACAACAAACTTAGTAAAAGACTAAAAATGGCCAAAATGTCTGAAAACAATGTACTATAATTATAAATAAGTGTAAGAGTGAAACCAATTTGAGAAGCGCGAGAAATGGCGAAGAAAGACACTAAACACCAGAAATCTCATTCTGGTGACCGCGGTCGGCCTATAGTGACCGCGGTCATTGCATGGGAAACTCAGAAAACAAAGGACAATACATCATTCTGGTGACCGCGGTCGATCCTACAGTGACCGTAGTCATCACGATGGAAACCTAGAAACAAACAGGGAAAATGTATCTAGTGACCGCGGTCCGTAAAAGGGTGACCGCGGTCATCACGCGAAAAACCCAGAAAGGAATAGAACACACTGGACTATCCACCGCGGTCATGCTACAGTGACCGTAGTCATTCGTCGATTTCTATATAAACGAATGTGCGCAGAAAACCCTAGATCTGGATTTTTTCCGCCGCAAATCACTTGTTTCTTCCTCTAGCTCTCATCTAACTTGCTTACTTCGTTTCTTAAGTGTTTTATTGAGTTCTAAGGGTGGTTTGAGCCCCTTCAAGCCATTCTCCACTGTTTTCGAGCTTAGATCCGCCAAAAGCAATATCAACAAGGGTGGATTCGGGTTGAAGCAAGCTTGGAAAGGGCTTTGTGCTAAGGTAAATCTCGAAAACCCCTTGAGATCTTGCTTCCTTAGCTTTCTAAATCGCTTTTCTCAAATGTAGTGTATTTTTCATTGAGTTAATGTGTGATTTAGACCCAATGACCAAGTTTTAAGGTGTTAACCACATGTCGTCGACCCCAGCGACCGCGACAATGCGAAGCATTGCCGCGGTAATGCGACATGCACTAGTTTCCCTTTGTTTTGTACTAATTTTGGGTGCATTTGAAACATATGTGCCAAGAACACAAACATTAGGGTTTTGGTTATGCCATGTATGCTTTGCACACACATATTTTGATTGTTTAAAACCCTATAGATTGACAACCCAAGGCGTGCACGACAAGGAGCAAGGCACAAGATTGAGGAGTACATGTGGGTGTGATTTTCTTACTCCCTAGCCTTATCCAAATTTTGAATGCTTAACAAGATGTTTGTTGGCTTAAGATTTGCTTAGAAGCATGCTAGACTTGCTTGGTTGATCATGGTTGGGTTTGATTTGGTGTATGTTCTTGATGCATGGTTGTTTGTGTCATAACATGCTAAATAGAGATTTCAATGCGATGATTTACATGAATGGCTGAACACATCTAGTTGATTTACTTTGAATGTTACATTGATGATCACATATGACTTGGAATGACATGTATGACTAAAGAACATTAAATTAAGATTAATGAATCCACGTACTGGCACGGTGACCGGCCTTAGGGTGTCATCGTGGGTGTCCCTACCCGAGCTAACTGCGATAGCTGATAGTGTCTTCGGACGGAGAGTCACTGCGGACTTCCATCCTTGGATCGTGGTCCCGAAGGTAACTTGCCCTCGGGCGTTACCTCTGGATTCGCTCCCGGACCACACAGGGGATACCGAGGGTTATGAACTCTTTCGATCTTAAATGATAACGAAACAAGAAATTGTGTGAAATGCCTAATGTAATGAAAGCGATTGCATGTTTTGTATTCTGGTTTGTATAATGCTAGTGATGTATAAGGATGATCCACTGGGCTCTCGAGCTCACCCCATTTTCTATTATAGGTGATCATTGACACCGCAGGAGTAGGCCAGCACACGGGCTGTCTTTTGGGTAGTGACCTTGCTAGGAGGTTGTTACAGTTTTCTTTTCAGTTTTATATGTGTTTATTGTTGTACCATTTTGTTCTAAATATTGTTTTAGAGTTTATAGTGAACTGGGCATGTGCCCTCTTTTATCTTGAACTATTTCACATGTAAATTATATATTTCGGAACTTAGGCCCATTGGGCCATGTTTTATCTTCACACCATGTTTTGAAAATGGATTTGAAATGTTATTCCGCTGCAAAGTGTTTCATTTGGCCAAATGTGAAATCACTATGGATTTATGAACAAATTGAATTTTCGCTGCATATATTTTTAATGAATTTCACGTCTACTGAAAGAAACCATTATTTTGATGGCCATTGTATATTTTAAATTTTCACATCATAGCCTATTTAATAGAAAGGTATGAAGCTTGAAACTAAGAAAGAAAAGAAACCGAACCACGTGGCCTCCGGCTCTCGGCGAACGAACGAGTGACCCGGCGTCCCCTACCGAACGAACGAACGGGCGCACGCTGTCTCCGCGTGCAGCCCAAGCGACAGGTAGTCGCAACAGAGATAGAGACAGACACCGGGAGCCAGGGTGTCACATAACATCAACTTGAAACCAACTTGTTGTGTGAAACACTTAATATATGAAAGTGTGTCGATTTGGATGTGTTAGTAATATGACGGCAATAGAAATAATAGTAGCTATATTTAGAAAGTTTCTACTTTGAAAAAGTTTCTTTTTTCAATGTAAAGGCATGTTGCCCACTTTAGATTTATTTAACTTCTACTGAATTTTATTTCAATTTTTAAGAGTTATGTACACTCTTTTGAGTTCTAGTTATTTGAATTAAAGCATGTAATCTTTTACTTATTTGAGTAAATAAGAGTTTAAAGTATGTATTCTTTTATTTTATTAAGTAAATAAAGAATGAATATTTCTTTTATCTCTATTGTAATACTCTTATTCAATTTGAAGTTAAATGTGTGCTCATTGAAAAATGATAAGACTTGATATAATAGAAAGTGATGCAAGTTGTGTACTTATATATGTAACATAGAACCCAACCCGCCTTGTGGTTGAGCTTAACCCTGTTTCTAGGGAGTTGGGGTGTTACAAAGGTAGTATCAGAGCCTAGGCTTTAGGTGCCTTGAGCTAGAATTAAAAAGTCAATCAGTGGTTGTTTGACTAAAATTAGAAACTCTAACTAGGGTTTTACTTTCAATTGAATAGAATATTAGAATGCCCTACCTTCTATTTTGAAATTGAAAACTATTTTGGAAACTGTTTTCAAAAAAGAAAGATATGCTTTGAAATGTTTTGTTTGGTATGACACCCCAACCTCCAAGAGACAGGTTTAAGCTCAACCACAAGGCGGGTTGGGTCCAATGTTACATTTACAAGTATACAACTTGCATCACTTTCTATTATCTCAAGTCTTATTATTTCTCAATGAGCACACAATCCAATAATTTAATTTTAATTTAATAAGACTATTACAAGAGAGATAAAAGAAAAACTTCAATCTATATTTATTGAATAAAATAAAGGGATACATGCTTGAAATTCAAATAATGAAAAGGAAAGTACGTAACTCTAAAATTTAAAACAAAAATTCAGCAAAAGTCTTTATTCAAAATTTGGGCAATATGCCCTTATATAGAAACTTTCTAAAAATAGACTTTCTAATTCCTTGGCAAGCTTGATCATGCATTTCAAATTCCTAAAAAATAAAAGGAAGGGGTGAGCACATAGCCTAGTGGATCATTCATTAAACAACTAAGTTACTATTTCAAATCAATAGCACATCCAAATTCAAACACTTTCATGCATTAAGTGATTCAAGCAACTTTTTGGTTGTAGTTAACGTTAAGACTGAAAAGGGTTTTACTCCCTTGATGTTCTTAATTTAGATACCCTTCTTTAGGTGGAAAGACATTTCTTTGTCACTTTTCATTTGATGTCACATACAAGTATCTCTTAGTTGCGCCCCACAACCACACACTCCAAGCATATGTTAAGAACACCCATAGCACTCATACGGGTCACTATGACAATACATGGTTCTTATCTTTGATTTCTTATATTTAAGAATCACATAATCATAAAAGAAATTCAAAATATAAATATCAAAATTTTAAACAACTAAGAAAACATGAAAACATTACATAGCATGCTTGAAACATTGAATTAAATCTTAAACATGGATTCTAAGCATAACATGCTCTCATGAGTGATTAAAATATAAAAAAAAATATGTTGAACTAAATTAAATATGATTAAACATCCTAAAACTAAAATAAAACATGCTGAAAACTAGAATTAAAACAAGCATGAACATGCTAGAAATTTAAAAGAGTAAAGTAGAAGTTCAAGAAATCCTCTTCACATTAATCTGAGTTTCTTTGTAGAATTCAGTAGATGTTCCCCTTATCTACCACTTTCAAAACTTCAAGAACTTCTAATCACCAACAAAACTACTTCAACAAGTCTCTAAAATAATGAAATAAGAACTTCTCACACAAGAAAGAAACGAGAGTGAGAAGGGGTGCCAATACGAAGGCAAAAACAAGTGAAGAGAGAAGTGTCAACTTTTTACTTTAGGATGAGATGAATGTGAGCAAGAGGGGGTATTTATAGGTGTTCATGAGCACAAGGGGGGCATCTAGGGCAGCTCACCACGTTTGGGCATGTTTCCAAACTCATAAGGGGATAGTTTGCATAAAGAGGGCAAGTATGTTCATGGTTGGCAAGTGGGACCACTATGACTTTCTAATTCAAAAGATATGAGTACAATCTTGTTTCCTAACTATGTATAAACACAAAAGAGGTTTAAATCATATTCTAATTCAAATGGGACGTCCTATATGTGTTCATAGCAACTTTCCTTTTTGGTTTCCTTGCTTGCTCATCACACAAGTACACAAGGAATATTTTTCCATTTTCTTATTTCTTGGACATCAAGAATGGGTGTAAAACATCAAATTTGACAGGAACCATATAATAGTCAAAGATGTTCATCTTTTCCAAAAAACTATCTAAATAGGGTTGCTCACATGTGTGCACACACATATGTACGCAGTTGGGCCGATTTTGGCTTAAATGGGTGTGGGTATACACAATCAAGTGGGGGTGGCCATAACTTCATGGGTTCACAAAAATCAAATAAAAATTAATATCTCTTTATTTACATGGAATTATGATTTATATCCTATAGTTTTAGAATCGCATGAACCTAATGCACATTTTAAGGTATGGTTTGGCCCTAGGTGATTTTCCTTAAAAAACTTTTATTATTTAAAGACCCACTAAGGTTACTAGGAATAAAAAATCCAAATCTTGGCCAATTATTCTAATTTTTGGATATATCATTCCTTTTGTTAGTTCATGTCATTTCGTTTCATTTCGAATCATTTTGATCTCCCGAAGTACCCTAAATGACAATTCTTTCTAATTTGGATCCCATGAATGGCGTTTGGCAAATAAAAACCTTAACCTCGACTAATTATTCTAATTTTTGGATATGTCATTCATTTCTTAGTTCATGTTATTTCATTTCATTTCGGGCCATTTTGATCCCCTAAAGTATCCTAAATGACAATTCTTTCTAATTTGGACCCCCTGAAGGGCGTTTGGCAAATGGAAACTCTAACCTCAACTAATTGTTCTAATTTTTGGATATGTTTTCCAATTAGTTAGTTGATGTCACCTAACTTCATTTCAAGATGTTTTGGGTTCCTAAAGATCACCAAAGGAGACTCTCGAAAACTTGCCCAATTTATCCCTGAAATGAGCCTGATTTCATTTTGCACCCAATTTCACTGAATTGATCTTGAATTTCATTTATACGGAGTTTTCAGGGTGTTACATTTGGATACAAAGACAACAAGTTGAGCTGATAGTGGGTAAGCCTTGTCCTGAGTAAAGTTAAACATTGAAAGGGAAGTGGGTTATCTCGCTCTAGAAAGCGTGGTTACTAAGCAAACTTCAATCTCGCCGCGCGATCTGGAGGTTGTCCCACTAGCTTGTACGAGTAGTTTGAGTTGAAGAATACCTTTACTTTCTATAAAAGAAAATTAGAAGGTATAAAATTAGGGCAAGAAATTGATTAGAAGTCAAAAAAGATGTCAAAGGTGGTACCTTGACTAGACAGAGGTGTTGAGTCAACCAAATTGAACCCTAGGTCCAGAGGAAAGATCCTAGGTAGAAACATGGTGTAATCATGGGTGGCATAATGGATCAAAGGCATAAATCTTTACGACATAGGCTAGAGACTGAAACTTGTGTGAAAATAGGAAATTGTTTGATCATGACATGGGACGAGGAAGCTTCTATATCTTTCAGTTTCTTTGTAATATGGGATGCATAGGAATTCGGGGGTATGGAGGAAGCCTAGACTCAAAGAATGATGGACCATGTGTGATGAATGATTGGTAACTCTGGAGAATGGGTTTATCTATGCTTAGCTAGTATAGGACAGTTGGGTATAGTGAGCTCGGGAACCTAAGTTATCGAGCAATTTGCAAAATTGTTTGGGTGCAGCTCTATTCAAGGTGAAAGCCCAAGTGGAAGGGTAGAGTGGTATAGGACACTTGAACCTAAAAGCTTAGGTGGAAGCCTGAAACTTTGCGGTGCTAGCATGAACTGTTTGATTGTACGATTACGTGATATGTATGTTTTACTATTTATTTGCTTTGAAACCCAATCCTATACCCATGCATGAAGAAAACCTAAAAGAAAGACCTTTAAGCCACTGAACAAATTGAGAACCTAGAAACCGAATCTAAAGTCATGATAGAATGAACATTTGATGAAACAAACACCGATGTTGAAAAGATGAACTGGGAAGAGTTCAAGGAGATCTTTGAAAAGTTATGTCTGGAGGCTACCCTAGGAAAGCTACAGGAAGACTTTGTATGGCTCAATCAAAAAGATCTCACCTTGACTGAGTACGAGAAGAAATTTACTGAGCTAGCGAAGTTCTCTCAGGAACTGATCTGGGAGGAGAAGATGAAGGCTAATAGGTTTACTCAGGGTCTCAAGATCAAGACCCGCAAAGTGGTTATGACTTTGGGCTTAAAGACATATAGGGATGTCTTAGAAAGAGTTCTGATCCTAGAGCAAGAACTCAACCTGGAGCAAAGGTTGAGAGGAAAGAATAAGAGGCCTATGAATGAAAAATATCACGGGTCACAAAAAAAGAATAAGAGTGGTAAGGCCCCACAAAAACAAGGGCAAGCCAAGAACAAGTCTAGAAAACAAGCTAGGAGGCAAGGGTTGTATTATGTGCGCACACAGAAGGGTCATTTTGCTAAGGATTACCCAGCTACACTCAGGCTCCTCAGCCACAGAACACTCAGGAAGGAGGTCAAAATAGTCATTCTCAGGGCAGATAGCAACAATAGAATGTCAACTAAGGGCAGAATCAGGGTCGTGGTCAAAACCAGGCCAGAATGTTCGCTATGGAAGCCCAAGAAGATCAAGACCCTCAGTAGAAACCCTAGTAGTCCAATGTTAGGACAAAAAAATTAATTTTTGGAATATAATTAGTAGAAGAGAGTTCTTAAGACTCGCCATAAGTTAGCATTTATTTTGCCTTTGAATAAGGTTTTGTACCTCTAATTTTTAATTAATGAAAATGAATTCCTTAAGATCTCTTGTTGCCCCACGTTAAGTATTCAAACGAGAAAGAAAGTGTTAGTCACTCAAAGTGACAATCCCGAAGACTGCCACGTGGTCAAATCCACTAAGTTAGAGGTGGAAAATGTTCAACCTCAAACTGTTATACCGAATAATTAAAGACTTTAAGATGGGTGTGACCCTAAATGAAAGATAAGCCTATCTCTATAGCAAGTCTTGCCATTTGACCTATTGCATCAGATCAGGGATGAACGAAAGGCAAGATGAATGGCTCACAAGCCTGATGGATGAAAGTGAATGGGATAAGCATACTAACTATAGGTTAAATGCTAAGAATACCCTAAGACTTAGGAAAAAAACATCGTATGGGTAATTGTGGATCATCTCACTAAAGTGGCTTAGTTCCTGCCAACCAAATCCACAGATCAAGTCAGTAAGTCTAAGAGAGTCACCTAGACACTAGAGGATATGTTGAGGTCTTATAGCTTAGACCTTAAAAAAAAGCTGGAGAAAGTATGAGCTTGACGTTCAAGATGATGCTACTTACGAAGAAGGAATAGTCAGAATCCTCGATCACAAAGCACAGAGGCTGAGAACGAAGGATATTTTGTTGGTGAAAGTGTTGTGGAAGCACCACAAGGTGGAAGAAGCTACTTGGGAACTCGAAAGCAAAATAAAGACCAAGTATCCACACTATTCACTAGAAATCCTTAGTTATATACAAACTTCGAGGAAGAAATTTTTCTAAGGAGGGTAGGTTGTAATACCCTGAGAACTCTGTATTTAAATAAATGAAATTCAAGATCAATGCAGTCAAATTGGGTGTAAAATGAAAGCGAGCTCATTTTGAGGCTAAATTTAGTAGGTTTCCAAAAGTCTCATTTGGTGACCCTTAGGGACCAAAAACAACCTGAACAAAGTAAGGTGACATAAACTAACTAATTGGATAACATATTCAAAAATTAGAACAATTGGTCAAGATTAGGCTTTTCATTTACCAAACGCCCTTCAAGTCCAAATTAGAAAGAATTGGCATTTAGGGTACTTTAGAGAATTGAAATAAATCTAAACGAAACAAGATGATATGAACTACCAAAATAAACAACATATCCACAAATTAGGACAATTGGCCAAGATTTGGATTTTCATTTTATAGTGTCTTCAGTGGGTTCTAAATAAGAAAAATAAATAAAAACCAATTTGTCCAAACCATATATTGAACTTCTTAATTTTTTTCATGTGATTCCAAAACTATAGGTTATAAATCATAATTCCTTGTAAATAAGAAAATATTAATTTTTATTTGATTTTTGTAAACCTATGAAGTCATGACCACCCTAAGCATGCGCAAGTTACATGGGTGGAACACCATGATTATTTGTACCGTCACCCTACACAAAGCTCCATAGGATCTCTCCTTTATTTGAATACTTGTAAAATGATCTCATGTCCCATGCAAATGATTCCATATACACCCCCACTTGATTGTGTACACTCACACCCACTTAAGCCAAAATCAGGCCAACCATATACATGTGTTTGTGCACACATGCGAGCAACCCTATTTAAATAGTTTCCTTGAACCAAGATGAGCATCTTTGGCTATTATATGGTGTACCCTCAAATCTGATAGTGTACACCCATGCTTGATGTCCAAGAAATAAGAGAATGGGAAAGTATTCCTTGTGTGTTTGTGTGATGAGCAAGCAAGGAAACCAAAAAGGAAAGTTGTCATAAGCACATATAGGACATCCCATTTGAATTAGAATATGATTTAAATCTCTTTTGTATTCACATATGTTTAGAAAACAAGATTGTACTCATATCTTTTTAATTATAAACTCATAATGGTCTTACTTGCCAACCATGAGCACACTTACCCTCTTTATGCAAACCGCCCCCTCTTGTTTGAAAACTTGCCCAAACTTTGTGAGCTCACCAAGCTACCCAAGACTGACCAAGACGTCCCCCTTGTGCTCCTGGACATCTATATAAACCTTTTCATGCTCTTATTCTTCTCATCCCAAAGCAAAGAGTTGACACTTCTCTCTTTGCTTGTTCTAAGCCCTCTTCATAACATCTCTTCTCACTTCTCTTGTGTTCACAAGTGAAAAGCTTTAATTTTAGTCTTCTAGTGAGTTGTTTTGAGTGTTTTTGTTGGTAGTTGAAAGTTCT
The DNA here is from genome assembly GCA_030144865.1 of Tinospora cordifolia. NCBI lineage: Eukaryota > Viridiplantae > Streptophyta > Magnoliopsida > Ranunculales > Menispermaceae > Tinospora > Tinospora cordifolia. The sequence goes on along the minus strand of JAJIYU010009563.1, from coordinate 4,830 downwards.
TGAAGTTCTGAATGTGGTAGATAAGGGGAACCTCTGTCCAGATTCAACAAGAAACTCAGATTGATAGGTTTTTGAAGCTAATGGCGTTTCCTTGATAGTTTTTTGCAGCTTACTTCCTCACTTTGTTCCCATAGCATTTCTTCCTAAGCAATTTTAACCTCTTTGAGTTGCCAAAGCAGCTTTGTATCCCTAATTGCTTGAAGGAAGAATTAGTTTAAAGATAAATTCCAAATAACCATTGTTGGTCTCATTGCACTCCAACAATTTGTAAAATAATTTAACAAGTTTATTTTTGTTTTTCCCTTATAGAAAATGAGCCAAGTGCTCACTAAAAACTGATTATCTTCACTTAAGAAACTTTTTACTATTGAATTGCTTAGTTAGAATGGAGTAGTAAGCTTCAGGTGCCTTAATTCTTTGCAAAAACACTAATCTCTCATCATTTTTCATTTTATCACATTTTTAACCATCTAAGTAAACCTAAAACTGAAAAAAGCTATTGTTAGCTTCATTACTCTCTTATAAACGACCGAACCGTTTTAAGAAATCATATTCAATGTTCATCCATAGGAAAATGATAAATAGTCTATTTTGAATAGATTTCTTTCTTTATTATGGGCTTTAATGGTTAATGTTTCATTTAGGATGACTTATAATAACTAAAGAAACTGTTTACCTCATTTAAATACTCAAGGGAGTTTGGGACCTTAGTTTCTCGAAAAAAGTGTCTTTTTTGCTTTCAATTGAGCTCCATTACATTCTTAGCTATCTAAGCAGCCTTAAAAACGAATGTAGTCTATTTTTCTCTCTTTATAACCTTGTAAAAGAAGAAATAACTTGCTTTTCTTTTTTTTTATGTATAGGAAAGGGGCTAATATCTCATTTAGAGCTAATGGTGTTTGCTCGATAGAGTTTTAAAGCTTACTTCCTCACTACATTCCCATAGCATTTCTTCGTAAGCGATCTTAAGCTCATTTAGTTGTGAAAGTAGCTTTGTATCCCTAATTACTCAAAGGAAAAATCAGTTTAAAGATAAACTTCACTTTTCATACCTTTTGTACACGCTTGGGACTCATAGAATTGGAAATAGCATTTGTTGGTCTCCTTGCACACTAAAAATTTGTAAAATTATTTAACAAGTTTTGTTTTGTTTTTCTCTCATAGAAAATGAGCCAATTACTCACTAAAAACTAATTTTCTTCGCTTAAGAAACTTTTCACTATTAATTGCTTAGTAAGAATGGAGTAGTGAGCGTTACATACCTTAGTTCTTTGCAAAAATGCTAATCTCTTCATGATTTTGCATTTTATCGCATTCTTAACCATCTACATAACCATAAAACTCAAAAGAGTTATTGTTAGCTTCATTACTCTCTTACAAAGGACCAATCTATTCTAATAAAATCATATTCAAAGTTCCTCCATAGAAAAATGATTGATAGCCTATACATAATATATTTCTTTCTTTATTATGGGATTTTAATGGTTAGTGCTCTGTTTAGGATGAATTATAACACTTATAGAGATTGTTTACCTCATTTAAATACTCGAGGCAGTTCACGACCCTAGTTTCCCCCAAAAAAGTTAATTTTTAATTTCAATTGAGCTCCACCACATTCTTAGCTAGCAAGGTACCTTAAAAATGAATGTAGTCTATTTTCTATCCTTATAACCTCGTAAAAGAAAAAATAACTTGTTTTTCAGGTTTTTAGGTATAAAGAAGGGGCTAATAACTCATTTAGAGCTAATGGTGTTTGCTTGAACGAGCTTTAAAGCTTAGCTCCTCACTTCTTTCCATTAGCATTTCTTCCTAAGTGATTTTAACCTCGTTGAGTTGCCAAAGCAGCTTGGTATCCCTAATTGCTCGAAGGAAAAATCAATTGAAAGATAAACTTAACTTTTCTTACCTTCTTTACATGCTCTGTACTCATAGAATTCAAAATAGCGTTTATTGGTCTCCTTAAACTCTAACAATTTGTAAAATAATTTAACAATTTTATTTTTGCATTTTTCTTATAAAAAATGAGCCAATTGCTCAGTAAAAACTGATTTTCTTCGCTCAAGAAACTTCTCACTGTAGAATTGCTCAATTAGAATGGACTAGTGAGCTTTCCCTACCTTAATTCTTAGCAAAAATGCTAATCTCTTCATGATTTTGCATTTTATCGCATTCTTAACTATGTCAATAAGCATAAAACTCAAAAGAGCTTTTGTTAGCTTCATTATTCTCTTACAAATGACCAAACTATTTTAAAAAATATCATATTTAACGTTCTTCTATAAAAAAATATCGATAGCCTATTTAGAATAGATTTTTTTCTTTATTATGGGTTTTTAATGGTCAATGCTCCATTTAGGATGAATTATAATACCTAAAGAGATTGTCTACCTCATTTAAATACTCAAGGCAGTTCAGAACCCTAGTTTTCCGAGAAAAGCATTACCTTTTGCTTTCAATTGAGGTCCACCATATTCCTAACTAGCTAGGTAGCCTTAAAAATAAATGTAGTCAATGCTCCTCTGATTATAACCTTGTAAAATAAAACATAACTTGTTTTTCTTCTTTTTAGTTATAGAGAAAGGGCTAATAACTCATTTAGAGCTAATAGCATTTGCTTGAAAGAGTTTAAAGCTTACTTCCTCACTTCGTTTCCATAACATTTCTTCCTAAGCAATTTTAACCTTGTTGATGCCAAAGCAGCTTTGCATCCCTAATTGCTCGAAGGAAGAATCAGTTTAAAAATAAACTTCACTTTCCATACCTTCTGTACATACTTATCACTCGTAGAATTCCAAATAGCATTTGTTGGTTTCCTTGCATTCTAACAATGTGTAAAATAATTTAGCAAATTTATTTTTGCTTTTCTTTTATAGAAAATGAGCCAATTGCTCACAAAAAATTCATTTTCTTCACATTAGAAACTTTTCACTGTTGAATTGCTCAGTTAGAATGGAGTAGTGAGCTTTACGTATCTTAGTTCTTTACAAAAATGTTAATCTCTTCAGGATCTTGCATTTGATAGAATTCGTAACCATTTACGTAAACATAAAGCTCAAAAGAGCTATTATTAGTTTCACTACTCTCTTAGAAATGACCAAACCATTTTAAGAAGTCATATCCAATATTCCTCCATTTAAAAATGAATGATAGCCTATTTAGAATAAATTTCTTTCTTTGTTATGGGTTTTTAATGGTCAATGCTCCTGTTTAGGTTGATTTATAATACCTAAAGAGACCATCTACCTCATTTAAGTAATCATGATAGTTCGGGACACAAGTTTTCCAAGAAAAGCGTTACTTATTCTTTCAATTGAGTTTCATCACATTCTTAGCAAGCTAGGTAGCCTTTAAAGCGAATGTAGTCTGTGTTCCTCTCTCTATAGCCTTGTAAAAGAAAAAGTAACTTGCTTTTCTTGTTTCTAGTTAAAAAGAAGGGGTTAATAACTCATTTAGAGCTAATGGTGTTTGCTTGAATGTAACACTCCAACCCCCGCATCTTTAAGCATTGGACATGACCACCATTCTCTTGATAGTGGACTAAACCAAACTGCGGGTCGTGCTAGTGTTACACTTACAAGTACACAACTTGCATCACTTTCTATTTCAATTATTTCATGCCTTAACTTTATTTGACAGTACATAATTTAAATTTAAGAAATTGATAAGACAATAATATAAGAAATAACTGAAATTCATAAACTCAATTAATTAAATAAAATTGAGTATATAATTTGATCTTGAAGAATAATATTACAGCGGAAGATTCAAAACTTGGGCAACATGCCTTTACATAGAAATTAGAAACTTTTTAAATAAAAAGAACCTAACTAATATTCATGGTCTTTATGTAATTCAATTACCTAAAAAATAGAAGGAAGGATGAACACATAGCCCCGTGAATCTTTCTAAACATTTAAATCATTATTTCAATTCAAACAAACCAAGCATGTCAAAAACTTTTGTACATTAGGCGATTCAAACAAATTTCTTGTTTATGGTTGACATTTGGACCGAAAGAGTTTAATCTCTGTGTTCCACATCATTGGGAGAGAGAATCACTCTTGGAAACTCAAACCCAATATTTATCAAAGGTAAGTCGACAAGCCGGATCGGGGGTGGAACACGCACGATGACACTATGCAGTCTATCATCGCGCCGGTACATGGATTGAATCATTATTTAATCTTTTCTTAGTGATAAAATACACAATATTAAATTAAACTATCGATGCAACATGTACATAATATGAACCATCAAATATTTATTCATAGCACAGTTCAATCATATCATGCATCATTATTCTTGATTTCTAAACATGCATTACCTGTATGTTCATGGCTCATCAAATAAATAAAGCATGCATATTTAAAACATATATTCAATCATTCAACTTCAAAACATCATCACATATGCAAGAGTTATTCAAATTAAAATAAAGAAGTAGAAGTTAGAAATTACTTCCACCTTAAAAATAAATCTCTTTTACACACTTCTGAAATCTGGCAGAGTTTCATTACTCCAAGTTTCTAAACACTCAAGAACTCTCAAGGACACTCAAGAACAGTTCAAAATCACTCAAGAACTGAGGGAATTGCTAAGAAGAAGGCTAGAGAGAGTCAAGATGGACTAGTATACTCTTGATTTGGAATGAACACAATGTGAGCACTAGGGGTCATTTATATAAAGTTTAGGGGAGTGAAATTTAGTAACTTTGGGTGGCAATTCCAAAGGCAACTTTCTAATTTTCTCTTGCATATAAATTAGCAAGATCAAGTATTTATAGTTTATTATTATTATTATTATTATTATTATTATTATTATTATTATTAT
>JAJIYU010009562.1:0-16888 GCA_030144865.1 Tinospora cordifolia | reverse complement strand
TGATCTGATGTTTTCCTACATGTTTGTATGGTCATATTTCATCCCTCAGTCACTGTAACCTGCTAGAATATCTTGCAACTTTTATATTCGCAATTTGGATTTTATAAACATTAACTGGCTGTTCTTAAATCAATTTGGATTTCTTTATTTTATTTTTTTTGTCTTAACAGAAGTGAGACATAACTGAAAGAGGCCGACTATGTGGACTCTAGTAACATGCTAAGTGTACCTCGTCAAACCTTTTCTCCTGTCCTGTGTATTTTCTTTCTAACTCAAGACCTGTTTTCTTCTTCATCTTTTTCTCTTTCATTTTTTTCTTGAAAAAAGAAATATAGGTTTGCAATAGGTTGCAATTCCAACCTTCAACCAAAAAAAAAAAAAAAAGGAGAGAAATTGTAGGTAGGGCTAGTCTATATTTTTGAGGGCTTAGAACGAAAATGATAAGTTGAAGCCTTAAAAAACAAGGAGCCCAATCTTATCTGCAGCAACAAGAACCTTGCTGGATTTGACGTCAATGGCTCCCCAGTCTCCCACCATGGCAGACTCTCCAAAGTTGAAGGTATTGGATTGGGAACAAGCAAAATCAATCCTACGTTTTGGGATGAGAAGTGGTTCTTCTAGAACTGAAAGCATGATTGATCAATTATAGCATTATTATACCATTTTTATACTAATATTATATTATTATTTATAAGCTGAATGTATACCAATATTTATTTAATATTGCAATATTAATGTATTAAAAGTATACCAGTGTTATACTAACTTTTAGTATATTAATAGTTGTTAATTAATAATTTTTACAGCACTATATACTAGCGTTATATCGACTGTATATCAAAATTATACCATTATGTATAAGCTAAATGTTATTATATCGATTGTGTATCAATTTTTGATATATTAATAGTTGTTAATCAATGGTTTTATAATATTATATACCAATGTTATACTAACTGTATATTAATGTTATATCATTATTTATAAACTAAATGTTATACTAACTGTGTACTAACGTTATACTAATAATTGTTAATTAATAGTTTTTGACATTTTTGATATTTTTGATACTAAGTTTTTGATGTATTTATAAAAATATAAATATCACTATCTCTATAATTATTTTTATTTTTTTGCACAGAAATGTGTTTTTCTCTTTATTTTAAGATTAAATTTGCTTTCCTTATAGTTTCAAGGGAAAAATACGTTTGTATCAATATCTAAGAATATATTACAAAAATATCATGTATTTTAATGTCATATATATATATTCAAATTTTAATTACAAAAATGTCAGAAAATGGTACATTTAAGAAGCGTATACAAATTGGGGTGTTAATATTTAGAAAGAATGAATCATGCAAAATCAAGAACCAAAATAAAAAGAAACAAAAATAGAAAGTATTTATTCAAGTGACAATCGAATGAGAGATCTAAAACCATAGACCATCGAAAAACGGAAGAAGATTTTGAACGAACGTCGAACATAGCAGAAAAACAAAAAATCTGTAGCTTTATTATGAGAGAGATTGAACAATGATCTTCAGCAATATGTATGATAAATATTCTCTGCAACTCATTTTAGATTTTCTATTTTTTTTCCTTTTTTCAAAACGAAAGTGGGGTTTCGTTGTTTTGGCACAGTATATGTGCGTTTAATGTGAAATATAATATATAGTGTTTTGTTTTTTCACTGATTTATGTGTTATAAACAATGTGCATTAAACTTCAATATTCATTTCCTCTTATGCATGTAATTGATAGAATGTAAATGGCAAGTGTATGATGAAAAGCCTTGAAAATATGAACCATAACTGATTTCTATGTTGAAAACAATGTGTTAAACTCCAATATGCATTTCCTCTTATACATATAATTGATAGAACGTGAGTGACAAGTGTATGATGAAAAGCCTTAAAAGAATATGAACTGTAACTAATTTTTGTGCTGTAAACAATATGCATTAAACTCCAATATTAATTTTCTCTTATACTTGTAATTGATGGAACGTGAGTGGCTAATGTATGATGAAAAGTCTCAAACAATATAAATTGTATTCTATAATTATAGATTTAAATGTGTGAACCAAAATTGTTCTATTGAACTGTGTATAACAGAAATCAAGACTATTAAAAGAAAGAATTTAAAGTATGACAAAGTAATATATTCAGATTTTAAAGTGAGTATACAATTTTGTGGTTGTATATGTAGCGTTATAGAAATTGATAGTATATGTAAGCTTACAAACTACAATCAATTTACACTTGAATGACATTGATATAATATAATGTATGTATATACACAGTCTATTTATTGTATACAAGTATGATTCTTACACCAATTAATTTCTTGTTCATCATTTTTGGTTGTACGGCAATATTCTGTGTATATTTCTTATATATATATGTATATTATACATATATTCTATATATATTTTTGATATATCTTTTGTATATTTCTTGTCTAAAGTGATCTATTATGAGTTTTATTTCACATACCAACAAAACAATAGGTTTGCGCATATTTTATTTATATATTTTTGTATATTATATGTATGGTATACGTATATTTTGTGTATACATTCATATATTTTCTTGAACATTATTCAATTTCTGCAGGAACATATTTTGTGTATATTTTTGGTATATTTTATATATATTATTTGTATATTTCTTATATACAGTAATTTGTCATGAGTTTTGTTTCACTTGCTATCAAAATAATAAATATTTTTTTATATTTTTAGGTACAAGGATGTAATGATAAAGTTTATACTGTCAATGGGTATGAAGAGACAGACACAATCAACATGAAGGACAAAACATGCAATTATAACAGGTTCCAAATGGATGAGATACCATGTTCACATGTAATTGTTGTGATTAATGAGAAACATATAAACATATTTTTGTATATTATGTCGCAACCCACTTCGTACAAGTGACATCACGACTGACACATAATACCATAAACGCTACACTTACGTATATGATATTATGTCAGCCTCATCCTCTCAAAACTACTCTATTTCCACACAAAAATTTCAATAGTCTCTATTAAATCTTTGACTTATCATAAATAAAATTCATCACCTGATAAACACTTTATCAATCCACCAGTTCACAACAGATAATATTATGCCACATGTTATCATCAATCGTAACTCATAATTTTAAATCCGCATCATTTTCCACTCATACCTAGTATAAACAAATTCATACTCCTCTAAATGATATTACTAATACAGTGATAATTATAATTATACAAAAATACCTGAAATGTTGAAGATGATAAGTGAGCGACAACATGCCCAGTAAATAATTTTTATCTATGGTATTTAGATGCATTTAAATAATAATGTAAAAAATTAAATTAAATAAAACATTTAAAATCATCGTGTACATTGAAGTCATACATACATGCATTCAACATAATGATCATGCTATTTTCAATGCATCTTTTAATAAAACAAATGCACATCCACATCTTTTAGAAGTCGAATTAGTCTCACTTCTTGTCTGGCTTGGACAATAATAGACTATACCTCTAATTATCATCCCCTCTACAACTATTTTGAGGATTATCACATAGAGAAATGATGATACTTCTCATAACTCAGTCTCATATAGATTATCACATAAGAAGTATTATTTCTCATGGCTCAGTCCATCGAAACGATATCACATTTTAAATATGCTATTACAAATCCAAAACACGTTGCAGTGTAAATACAATTTTATGAATTTCATAACAAATGCAAATATGTCAATACAAATAACATACTTACATTCAAATTCATTTTATATCTACAACACCATATAAATAACCAAGATAAAGAAATACTTATTGAATACCAATAACTAATTCCGTTAGGCATGTATCTCACTTCCTGATATGATAATCAGCCACTTACAAATTTACTATAAAATTCAGCAATATATAATTCATCATTTCACATATAATATACATTCCCATTTGCATAAGTTCTTATTTCATAAAAATTAATGGTCTTGACATAATATAATTATTCATATAATACAAAAAATAATTACTATTTACCAAAATTACTGTCCAACCAATTTCTAATATTCACTCTCAAAATCTAGGTACTTATTCACCAAAGTTAACCTATCAAACATAATTTCAGATATACAAATTAAATTTAATTCATTTTTATAATAATTTTTAACGTATTTATTTTCTTATATTTAATTTTACACGCGCATTAGGCCTCACGTATTGGTGCCCATTAACTCAAATAGTCTCAATAGCCTTTAACATTCATTTTCTGCTCAAATATCATATCTTTACACAAGAAATAAAATAAATAAGCTTCTCAATCATATTTTTCTTTAATTTTTAAAATTTTTCTAAATAATCTTATTGGTCAATCGTTCACCAAAAATCTATTTGATATCCAAAATTCATGAATTTGGTGTCGATGTGTGCATATTTTTGTTCTCTACATTTCTATGGCATCCAATTAAACTTTTATTTGGGTTATACACCATAAAAGCCCATCCACATGAAATTCCTTACAACAAGGGTCCCCATAAATTTGGATATCCTATTTCACCACATTAGCCTATAAAACTATATTCAATTTCTTCCAAATTTAGAATAGAATAACTTTAATTCTGACTCTTAACTCAAATATTGAGCGAATTAAATTTTATGCTTGCCCAAAGGATTTTCACCCTCTAAAACCTCTAGATCCTCTAAAAAACTCGTAGATCCGTAAAAAAAAACCACAAATAAATAGTCAAAACTTCCAGAACTTTGTCTAGATCACTAATTCATCGATTTAAAAGAAAGATCTGAGTTCAATTCGCTCCGAATCATTTCGTATGTCAAAAACCCAAATTGCGAATTAATTTTGCAATTTTGATATTGTTACCTTATGGAAATTAATTTGAATGAGTTTAAGGCTTCAGAATCTTACCTTAGTAGCTTAGAATTGCTCTAGATCTTATCTGGATCATTTTGATTGTCTCCGAAAAAAAATCGAATATCCGATGACCAAAAAACAGATGCCCCAAAAATCTGCAATTCCTTCGTTTCTTTCTTTTTCGTTTCTCTATTTTAAAATTTATAATGGGATGAATAGTGCTCCCATGAATAGTACCTTCAAATGAACAGTACACATGATTATTGTTCGTAGAGGAAAATTTTCCATTTTTTTCCGAAATTAGTTCAAAAGCTTCCATAAGTATCATTTTTGTTTTTCGATTATTTCTCCACTTCAACTGACGTTATTTATTTTATTTCTTTAAAAAATATTGTAATAAACATTTAAATCTTGTTTCCAAACATTTTTATATTTATTTGATATTTTTAAAATTTTATTTATTTTTTATTTACACAACAAATATTATTATTATTATTTTAATACTATTTTAATTATTAATTATACACATATCATATATTTTTAATACACGTATATAATTATACGTATGTACACATATAATTCGTATAATACATGTATTTACACACATTTATTTTTTATTTAAATCAATTTATGTGTCCAAGTAAAATATTAAGTGTTACATATTATCTGTATATTATACATATATTTAGTGTATATAATTATCTATTTTTTATTATTATTCAACATCTCAATAAGAAAATACTCTATGTATATTTTATGTATATTATATATATATTTTTGTATATTTCTGACATATTTAATATATACACATCTTTGCAAAACTTAAAGTACAACAAATAAAAAAATGAAAACTATAAAAATTCAACACAGTTTTATAAAATGAGTGTCTGCTCAATATAAATGAAGTACATCAATTTAAGAAAAAATAAAAAGAAAAAAAAGGATGCACAACTTAAAGTACAAAAAATAAAAAATGCAAACTATAAAAAAAAATTTGTATATATTTCTTATATATTATATGTATATTATATTAAACTATTTTTCTGCTCCGAAACAAAACATAAAAGCAGTTTCACTATTCCAACATTCACTGTTCTCTCTTTATTTTGCTTTATCGAGCAAAACTTGTACATTGTAGTTAATGAGTCCTTCATTCCACGGTTTGTTCTGTTCAAAAGTAATGAAACCAGCTGTGGGATCGCTCCACACGCACCAATGGATGTTTTGGTTTCTTTGATTATGGACAGGCTGAGCAGAGCGCACACAATGTTCTATTTTCGTCACTTCTATGCCTATTTTGAACACATAAATGAGAGGTTTAATGATACCTCCTCTAGTAATCAATATCTTCGCAAGTAAAAAATGGGGCCACTAATTTGGTAGCTATGCATGCTCACAACAAAACTGACAGGTAACACCACTCTACGGTGGACAATTTTAGGTTTAAGCAAATGAAGGACCAGCTGCTCTTTCTCTGCTAATAAAGAACAATGTTATGAAGAGATGAACTTGATTTAGAAATGAATCAGTCAACCAATGGTGAAGAACTTGATTGTCCTCACTTGACTCCAATTCGTCGGTAATTGAGGTTGAAAATTCCTCTTTCTTTGAATATGATTCAGATGCTTGATTTTCATTGTTCATGCTTAGTGTGCTAAATTCAAAAATTCTAAACGATATGTATACAGAATTATCGTTGCTCTTATCTCTTGATTTACTAGTAGTAGTCATTGAAAATTGAAATTGATTTCACAGTACATTTTGATACCATTTTCAATTTTTTTCCTCAAAAAAATAACAAAAAAAGGAAATAAAAATGATCAGTTTTTATTCCATGTAAAGAGGTCTAACCTGCATTGCAATCTATAGAACATAACTGATTACGCTATAATAATTTTCTTTTGCAGACTTCACAAAATGCTCCTCCTGTTATTTTAGATGGTCTTGATTGAGGACGAGGATTCAAGAACACAACCTTAGCAGCGTTTGTTGTGCACGTCAATAAAAAAAATCAAAGTCAATTGAGATATTGTACATGAATCTAGGGCACGATTACAAAACAAGACAAACTAAAACAAGATTGATGGTAAGCACAATAAATGATATTTGAGTTTAAATTATATGAAAAGTGGTTATACGAGAATTTAACGTGTTTCGTTTAATAGATAATATTCTTATACATAAAACTAAAATATTGACAAAATTGAAAACAGAAAGTTTCATAAAAATATTTATGAGAATATTTTTAAAATAACGATATTATTTGTGATTTCTTCTAGTGGAAAATTTCTTGGCCCAAAGCCAATGGACCTGGACTTGAACGTAAGCCCAATATCGTTGAGGTCCGTCCGAATCATAGTTCGTTCCGTCGTGAAATCCGACTGGCCGACTTTCGGAATTTCGGGAATAATTGGGGATGCTTTTAACGGGAGGTTAAATACCAGAGCTCTTACGCTTGCAGGCCAAGTAAACTCAGATTTCTTTACGAGCGATTGGCTCTCGCCGATTCGTAGCTTGAAAGATGGTTCTCGAGGTGAGGGTTCGATTGACCTTCATCTTCACCGATTTGAAATGTGTATTGATTCTCTTTGACATTAGTTTCCAGTTAATCATTGTTCGATCTGATTGATTGTTTTTATGTTCACCAGGCGACTATGATTTGCATCGACAATTCGGAATGGACGAGGAACGGCGATTACTCCCCAACCAGGTTTCAAGCACAAGCCGAGGCTGTTAATCTTATATGCGGAGCTAAGACACAGGTAATCATCAGAAACCCTAACAGATTTCTTTTTTGGTTTCTTCTTAACGTTTAGGCCGTGATCATGTTTCTTTTTGGAATTGCTTGATTTTTTTGAAACATCTTTGCCTGGTTTTTCCTGTCTTTTGCTCATCTTAGAGCAATATTAGGTCCTTTCTGATTTGACGTTGTAAATTTACTGTTGTTTTGAAGTCTAATCCGGAGAATACAGTTGGGATACTGACAATGGCTGGTAAAGGTGTTCGTGTACTAGTTACCCCTACAAGCGATCTCGGCAAGATACTGGCCTGCATGCACGGTAAGGTTTTTAATACTCAATTTTCCTGAATGCTATTTGGGATTATACCTATTGGTTGCATGATTAAACCAAGGTCCACTGGTATGAGGAATTGGATTAAACTCAGCTTTGTCAAGCGTTCTCATTATATTTATAAGTACACTGTTATAGTACAGAAAATATCTGTTGACAATGTGATAGTTACAGCCGGACTTCCAACACAGACCTCAACTGATTTTACGAACTGTCTATTTCTGAGAATACCTGGTTACGGAAACAGTGTCCTTTATTTACATCCCTCCTTAATTGAGAGGGTGTAATACACACATGGAGTTTGTCTCTCAAAAAGCAGAAACATTGAGCAGCTAGCGGCTTTGAAAGACAATCAGAGAATTGGTCAAGAGAAGCCATATAGTGAGCCTTTAACTCCTTTTGAAGAACCTTCTTTCTGAAAAAAATGAATATCCAATTCTGTGCTTAGTGCAACTGTGAAAAACTGGGTTGGTGGCCATGGATTAGCACCATTGCACCAAATGATAGGAGTTTGACGTGAAGAAATATGTATTTAGACTAGAGAGATTTATGCAACCGATTTTTGGAGCTAGTTGAACAACAAACCTATTCTGTACTTGATCTAGCCCCAACAATTTGTGTTTTAAATGCCAATAAACATGATAATCACAAAGATACGCCAAATAATCTCCAACTGATTTTTCTGCCATCAATAGAACATATCAAAACAAATTGGAATAGCTAGTAATAGAATGATTATAAGTAGGAGAGAAACGAATGCCAAAATAAGGAGTGCCTGCAAGATGGTGCAGAACATGTTTAACAATCTACCAATAATGATTCCTATGCTGATGCATAAAATGAGTTAGTTATTTTTTAAATAGAAGAGATGTCCAGTCCTGCATTACCTAGGTATTGCAACACACCTTTTGCCTCCTGTACATGGTGGGATTAGAGAAAAAATCATCATCACCATGAATAGTTAATATCTTTCCTGCAACAATCAGAGTATCACAGGGTGTCAAATGCAACATATCTAAATGATGGAGCAAATCACCAATGTATTTGGACTATTAAGCTGTTGGAAGGGAAAGCAATGAATGAAAATTCGACTTTGCTCTAAGGTTCAACTTTTGAATATCAAAACTACTCCAAAGAGTTTGAGAAATTCAAAATCTTTTCTTTTTTTGTGTAAAAATTCGTTAACTTAGAGAAGTTCAAAGTTTTTTATGTAAATACTAAAATATACATAATTTCTATTGACAACAATGAAAAGAAACATAAATTAATAAATTTTATTTATAAAAGTATACATATAATGATTTTGAATGTGTATTTCAAAACTGTTATAAAAAAGAAAGAAAGAGAAATTTATTGTCAAAACTTAATGATTGTGTAAATATAAACCCTAGTTTGATTGGTTGTTGGGTCACTAGTTGTTGCCAGCGTAAGTAACTTTGATTTCCTCTACTGACTATTACAAATGACACTCGTTTCTCTTTTTTCGCTCAACACCTCTCGTTTCAGGCTTTTAGCTTATTCTTTTCTTCTATTTTTTTCTCTCCGTCATCTCTTCTCTAGGATGCAATTGTTATTCTTTCTCTTGGATAGCCACTCTCTAGGTGCATACATCTCACTTTTTGTCTTTTTTATTCATATCAATATTTTTTGTTTATAGGGAATTTTTTTAGCAATCTCTATGATTATACAACTTTTATAAAAAATGTCAGTTTTACAACTTTTTTTTGTATTTTTTCTGCAAAATTTTTTGAAGTTTTGATTTTAGGCGAACTTTGCCAATTTTTTTTTTTTTTTTGAGGATTTTGACGTAGTTTTGTAATTGTACAATTACATGTGAATTTGCGTTGATTATTCCAATTATGGAATTAATTGGACTAATTTTGTTGAAATTCGTAAAATTTTCAGACCATAAGAGAAAGTGAACATCACCATGAATGATATTGTTACTAACAGAGATTCTTGATATGAAGGAAATGGTAGAAATATTTTACAGAAGACAAATAGAAAGAAAAAGAAGAACAAGGTTTGCAATGGTGAAAACATTGATAAGGAGAGGACTGTATTGGAAGTAGTTGTGTGATTGAGATAGAGCATGTAACAAACAAAAATATGAGATAAATATAACAATGAAACCAGGCACTTTGGTAATGAAATAGTAAAGAAGCTTGTTGATAAAACTTGTGTAGCATTAGATGATGACATGGTTTTAAGTCATGGACATTTGAGTTCAAGTATTAAGCAAAAGAGGGACAGAGACAAAACCACTTGTTGAAAGAGAGAACGTAAATCACATCGATAAAGAGATGATTCTTCTTTTTCTTTCTTTTTTTCTTCTTTAAAATGTCTCTATGGTCTCCTTTCCTTGTATTAAGATTCTCCCCACTCTCATAGTTTTTCATCCATGTTTTTTTTCTTAAATCTTTCACCACCTCCTTACCCTTTATAATTTCCATCGAGTTAAAATAAAATATAATGCCTTTCTGTTATTGTTTTTCTTCTCCTTCTTCTGCTTCTTGTCTTTCTCCGTTTGTAACTTAGCTTTGTTACCAAATTTAATGTTATTTCTATTTGTACTTGTTCCAATTTTCTCTAGTTTTCAATGACTCTTTTTTGGGATCACCTTCATATTTATCGTTGTTGCATTCTCCGTCAAATCCAGCATCATTCTCTTTGAGGTTTTTTCACTTACTTTTCTTCCCCTTCTCTTCTCGTCAATGAGAATGTTCTTTACATCATTAATTGTGACATGCACTTTCCTTTGTTAAGACAAACATTCAATGCAAATATTAGGCTATTGGAAGGGAAGATCGACAATGAGATATAGGAAATTGAAAACAAAGGAATGAAAGAGGCGTATACAAACCAGTTGTATGGCTCACTAACTTCACTTGCCTTTATGGGAGGCTCACTCTGGGTAGGTTCGGATCACTTAAATACATGGCTCTACAAAGGGTTTAGAAGTGTTTTCAATATGATTCTTTTTTTTTTGTCGAGACAAAAAAGGAACCCTATTTTATGATAATTGGAATGAGAAGGCTACTAGATGTTTTGTATTTTATTAGTAACTTAGTATTTTTTTTTTTAAATATCCTCTGTATCTTCTTTGTCTAATTGAAAGATAAATATTGTGGCTGAATTTTTACTATTTCCTAAATAGTTCTTTATTTGTCATCCCTTTTATCTAAACTATAAATCATAGCAACTTTACATAAATTGTGAATAGTTTTTCATGTTGGGAAGTTGTTGAAAAACTTAAAATTTGAGAAATTGAATCTTATCTTTGTTGGAGTTTGATCATCTTAAACAATGGTGAGATTATAAATAGAAGATTTTTATCATGAGATGGTGTAGAATGTGTAGGGTAATTGATTGAGGTTGTGCCAAATTTCCCATTGGTGGCATGCTAACAAGGCATTTGGAATCACATTTTATTCAAATCAATATGGGGTTTAGTGAAGACTAATGATAAGGGCATGGCATGTGTTTTTTTGATTCCCAAGATGAAAATATTGGTGCTGAAAATGAATATTTGTTAATATCCTTTTTAAAAACATTTTTAAAAAGAAGCATATAGATTTATTGATAGAATTGATAATAAAAAAGAAAGACAACGCATAACACCCAAATTAAAGGCAACACTAGCTTACAATTTCCCGCCACTCATTCCTAACGACTTATAAAACATTTTTCCACCCTCTCAACCATTCTGATATGGAATAGCTTAAGGACAATGACCAATTATTGACGCAAAACGATGCTAAGGGCTGAGATTCCTCCCAAAGTAGTATCGGTGATCGAATTTTCTACTCAAAGATCTGCGTATTCCGTTCCTTCTATAGACACCAAATCATTGCTATACTCACCACCATCTAATGAGCTCTCTGCTGCGAAATAAGCTCCTCCCGAAATTGACATAAACTAAACTGGACTACTTGATAACTGACTTCAAAGAAAATGGGAAAGTGTTTGTTTCCATTGGGCCTACACATCTCTGGAATAACAACATGACAAGAACAGATGATCAATCGACTTTTCGTCTTGTTTACATAAATGACAGCAATGCGGAGATAGACAAAGACAGGAGAATTGTTTTTCAATCATCTCTCCTGTATTGACCTTCCTTTGAGCGAGTTCCCACCCAAAGAATTTTACTTTAGATGGGATAGGGGTCTTCCAAAGCTCTAATAGGACTTGAGATAGATGAATAGCTGGATTGTCCAATAAAAATGAGAAGAAGGATTTTGTAGAGAACGCTCCCTCCGAATCATTTAACCACACTACTCGATCCTTCTTGTCTTGCATCACACAATCCTGAAGAAGCGTTAGAAGGCCAGACTCTTCCTCAACACACCTTGGTCCCCCCAAAGCTCTTAGATGAAGATCCCATTGGATATGGGTCGACTCGTCTTCTGGCCTACTAAAGTGGGAGACAGTGCAATGATGACCCAATGATTGTCTGGACAACCTTGGGAACAAATCAACAAAAGCCTCATTACCTCATCATACATCCTCCCAAAAACGAGCTACTTCTCCTTGACCAACTTGGAGCCTAGTGTGATGATCATACTATTGGTGTAATGAATAAATGAACTTCTTTCTCTTAACCCCAGCGTCTCATTAATGTTGAGCCCGTGCCTGCTTTTAATCACTCTGGCCCATAGGTGTTATCGCTCTCTTGGAAATCTCTAAAATCATTTTCCTGCCAACGCTTTATTCCTTTCCACTAGATTTCCAATCCCTAAACCGCCTTGATCCTTTCGTAGTTGAACCTGACTCCATCCCACAAGATGTGGCCCGCAACCTTCCTTCCCTCCCCCCCACAAAAAGTTTCTCATTAACCTCTCAATCTTTGAGGCTTCACCCGTCAGATTATAAACACTAACAGAAAGTAAGTAGGTAAAGCATTCAAAACTGATTTAATCAATGTAACTCTTCCTCCTTTGGATCAGAAAACTCTCTTCCACCCATCTAGCCTTCTTGCGACTTTGGAAACCATCGGCTCCCAAAAAGCTTGGGAATCAGGATTCCCACCGAGAGGCAAATCCAAATACTTTAGGGGCCAACTCCCTAGGTCACAACCGATTCTCAGTGCCACCCTTTGCAACCAATCTTCTGGAATGAATGTTCCAACTATGCATGTTTTGGCCATGCTAACATGCATACTCAATATCCAGCAAAAAACTTTGCACAATATTGAATGCATTCTCCAAGTCTTTGTCCTCGCCTCCCAAGAATAGGAGATTATCATCCGCAAACTGCAAATGAGACTTAAACCTTGTCCCTTCCAACCACAAACCCCCTAATCATATGCCTGTCCCTCCCCTTGTCCAACATTTGGCCCAAGGAATCCACCACTAAAGTAAACAAAAAAGGGACATTGGATCCCCTTGTCTTAAGCCTCTAATTGCCTCAATTTTGCCTCTCGGTCTACCATGTATAAAGATAGAATATGTTGCAGATTTGAAGCATCCCTGAACCCATTTCCTCCAAGTGCCTCCAAACCCTTTCTTTTGTAACACAAAGTCAAGGAAGTCTCAGTCAACCGTGTCATAAGCCTTTTCAATGTCAAGTTTGACCATTGCCCCCTTTTTTTCCCAGTCTATGGTCTTCCACTATCTCATTTGCCACTAGAACTGCATCCATAATATTCTTGTCTTTCACAAAAGCCATTTGAATTTTCGAAATTGTGTCACTCACCACTTATATAATCTGATTAGCCAAAACCTTGGCAATGATTTTGTATAAACTCGTCGTGAGTCTAATAGGCCTAAGGTCCTGCACCTTTCTCGTCACATTCTTCTTTGGAATTAAACAAATGTATGTCTTGTTAGTGTACATGTTCACCCTACTTATCTGATGAAACTCCTCCATAACCTTCATTAGGTCATCTTTTAATACCTCTCAATTTTTTTGATAAAAAATCATAGGAAAAATATTTGGCCTTGGTGCCTTATAACTATCACAATCAAAAACTGCTTCTCTAACTTCTTCTTCTGAGAACTGACCCCTCAATCTACTAAGCACCTCCTATTCAATTGGCGTTCGCTCAATCCCTTCAATACCCCACACTTGCTTTTGTTTTGTGCCAAACACTTTGGAGAAGTGTCCTTCAATGTTTTCCACTATTTTTTTCCTCAATAATTTCACTTTCATTCCCTTCCAACTCAGAAATAGTATTTGTCGCTTCTCTTCCACTCAAAATTCGGTGGAAAACTTTTGAATTCGCATATCCTTCCTTAAGCCATTTGATATGGGCTTTAAGCCATGTTCCCCTTTTCATATCTCGGTTCAATTTTCAAAGCTCACTCTTCTTTTCTTATCTCTCCCTCCGTCGCTCCTCATCCCACTGATTGCCACCCTCCATTCGATCAAGATTCGTAATACACCTTTCTAACTCTCTTCTCTTCCCCTCCTCAGACGCCATCAGAGATAACCCCCACACATAGCACTGATCCTTTATTACCTTCAGTTTTTGCATGAATTTAAATCCCTCCCATCCTTCCTGCCTATACGATCTCCACCATTTATCATCCTCTCCATGAAGTCTAAACGATGCACCAAGTGACCATCAAACCTTTTAGGACCTGGTCCCCACAACAGTTTATTAGTGCATAGAGAAACTGGCCAATGGTCGGATACAAATCGACCTCCCACTTCCTGACGGCAAAATGGAAAAATATTTGCCCATCCAGCACCAAAAAGAAATCTATATAACTTACAACATGCTGGATCTCTTCTAAAGTTTGACCATGTGAACGTGCCGTTGGAAAGAGGGGGATCATGAAGGCCCACTTCTCTAACCAAACTATCACAATCCTTCATGCTCCTAGTAAAGCACCCATTATTCTTTTCAGACGCATATTGAACCACATTGAAATCATCCCCTACATACCACTTGTCTCCGCACAATACACACAAAGCCGCTAGTTCATCCCAAAAGAACCCCTGGTTTCGCCTACAACATCGCCTATAGACCCTAGACAACCAGCATTCCTCCCCTTCAAGATGCCTAATGTTGACTGAAACTGAAAATTTTCCAATTAATTGTTCAACCACGTCACACCTTCTGGTTTTCCACGCCACTAAGAGACCTCCAGCAGTGCCAATTGCCGGCACATACACCTAATCTTTAAATTGAGAATGCCGCAATGCCCCTACCAAAGCCCTCCCTCCCTTGCTCTTTTTAACCTCTTGAAGAATGATAATATTCAGATTATTTAGACCAATTAACCTTTTTATCATCTTGCACTTTCCCTTGAGCCACACCCTCTAATATTCCATGACAATATCTTCATAGGAGACTTCTCTTCCCCCTAACCCCAACCAAGATTGCTAGCTTTCAATCCTGACCCCTTTCTTGTCTTCTCTTTTTTCAACTTGATCAACATAGCGTTAATTTTGGCTAGAAAGGATTCCACTTCATTCGTTGTGAGGGTCTCCACTGGTTTGTTAAACACCCCTTTGTTTTGGCTTGGCTGACTTTCTTTTAGTAATATTGGCATTCTACTCTCATATCTAGCATCCTTAGAATTTGGCACTATCGAAAGGGAGTACTCACCGCAAGGAGATGGAATAACAGTTCTAACATCTTCAAAACTTTCATTTCCTTGTCCCTGGGAGGCCACATATGTAAGAGCCTGCCGTTCATTCTTTTGACCGCCCTCATCTTCCCTTCTGATAGCAACTGATCGTCTGA
Organism: Tinospora cordifolia; assembly: GCA_030144865.1. Taxonomy (NCBI): domain Eukaryota; kingdom Viridiplantae; phylum Streptophyta; class Magnoliopsida; order Ranunculales; family Menispermaceae; genus Tinospora; species Tinospora cordifolia. The sequence continues at coordinate 1,233 of JAJIYU010009562.1, read as the reverse complement.
CGTACTACTGCAATGGCTCTTGATGAATCTGCCTAACAAGATTCTAGTAACTCCTTTTCCTCCTCTTCTCCTTCATCATCCCCCCATTGTCACAAACCAGTATCGAGTTGGTAATCTTTTTCCATTCCATGCATGTTCACCAATTACTTCTTGAAAGACTATTTTCAAAATGCTGGAAACTAAGCTTCTGTTTCGATCTTCTTTTGTAGACTTGGAGATGCTAATCATCCACATATATCCTTCCTCTGCTAACTTCCACCTTTGATTTCTGCTCTTCTCTATTTGTATTTTTTGTATAGAGTTTCTCCATGTGGGCCTTCCACTAGTTCAGCCCATCGGCCCACTCTTCTGCTTGATCTTTAGAAGTGTGGCTCGCTTGGGCCCCACCTGTTGTTTAACCTTAATAGTTGAGAAAAAAAATGGTGTAATACTTCCTTAATTTTTTATTTTTCAAATCAAATTTTTTGACCAAATACTTTAGAAATTTAGGCTTAGGGATTTTTTTTATTTTATTTTATGAAGGAAATTCATTTTTCCTTAGTCATCTAATAGGACATAAACGTATAGATTATAAATGTTTTCAAATACAAAATGATGAAAATGCAATGCACTTATGGGGCTATATCTTTTTTTAGTGCATGGAGGATGGATATGCTCACACATTTATTGTGTTTTTTTTTTTTTTTTTTTTTGGTTGAGAAAGACAACTGAAATTTATTAATTCAACCAATAGTCGTACATTGAGTCAACTGGCATTGGCCTTACATCAAACTCATTGGCCATATATCCTCCCAAATGCCTATGACCTCTAAGCATCAGCCCCACTCTACAAATTGTGCAAACATCAACCCTAGTCAAAAAACCAATTAGACATGGATGGGCCTTGAACAATCTCAGCTGCAAATATCTTGCTGCCCAAAATGCTAGAGATCTGAACATCGTCTGGAAAATATTTGGCGATTCCTTTCCTTTCAAATTTGGCATAAAGATGCTACAATAGCAATTTAGTGTCACTCATTCACTACACTATTGAAGACAATCCTATTAGGTGTGAGCATTCACTCCTTAATGGGATTGGGTCTAACTACCCACCCCATGGAAAATGTATTCCATTTTTCCCTTATGGATCTAGTCACTCTTTGGCCCCCACCCCCCCCCCCCCCCCCCCCCCCCCCCCACCCCCCCCCCCCCCCACTCTGCCCCTTTGCCCCCTCTCTTCTTTTTTCCGCCCTC
>JAJIYU010009561.1:0-16904 GCA_030144865.1 Tinospora cordifolia | reverse complement strand
CCTCTTCTTTGACCATATCTTTCCTAGATCTGCTCCTTCCCCTTGGCATGAACTACAAGCCAAGAATTTAACTTAGCATTCAATGACCTATCCATGTTAAGTTGAAGAATAACATTTATTTTATATGTATACATCTATATATATATCTATCTTCTATTTTCTTCTGGTACCATATCTTATCATATTAACCACCACTTCCTATCCACCTATGCCCTTTCACATTTCTTGTGCTAGGGTGACTCTAGGTGCATAGTCTCTAAGTTCTCGATTTGTCTTAGTTGTCTAGGGGTTTATGCTTCTAAGTCGGCAGCATCCCGTCTGTTTTTGGGTGCCAGAGTTTGGGTTATATTACTTAAATAATCAAACCACATATATAAAATAACCAATCACCCAACAATCAAACAATCAATACACGCTAGCATAATGCAATCTCGAAGCTTCCATCTGTGCTTCCAAGTCTGTGTGCCCCATCTGACACTCGCCCTTCTACATAGACTTTCGCCCAGAATTACATTACACCCAAACAATGGTGCAAGTGTCTCGATATCCATGACTGCAACCATCCCGCCATTTTTAACTGAGCTCTTGGCTAAAAATAGCGCGATAGTGCACCCACAAATGTGTTCTAAGGTTGACACAAGCCTTACCATACTGTACCGCCCCATCCCAATATAATACAGTGCGTACAAGTTCAGCCAAAGAAATCGATCACTTACCAAACATGGTCTATCATTCTTTGAATCCGAGATTCCTCCGTACTGCCAAATCCCTATGCACCCCATCCTACATAGAGACCAGAGATACAGTCTCCTCCCAAATTCTGATCCGGACCAAACAAGTGTGCGTTCAAATACATTAGCAGTCTCTAGCCTGTGTCCTAAAATCTTTTAATTTATTTATGATCCATTGCACTCCCAAGACAGCACTCAATCTCTTCATAGACCTAGGGTTTCATTGCTTTACCTGGCTCGATATCCTTTAGTAGGATTGCGAATCTTAACTTCATAGAATGCCTATGTGATACCATCCATTTCAAACATTGTCATCTTAGACCTTTCGAAGTAATAATAAAACCTCATAGGACCTTTACCCTGAAAGTAGGTCAACTATTAATAATCACTACCTCTACTTGGGTCACGTCCGTAACAATACTCCATTATGTTGACATCACTTACTTTCCTTTATACCTCGACCCATTCTACCCCTTTTTAATTTTTTTTTCAGAAAAATTCATTTTTCAGTGAACTCAAATCCGATGAAATTCATTTTCGGTGAAAATGAAATTCAGTAAAATCCCCAATTCAGTGAAAATCAGATCTGGTGAACTCAAATTTAGCCCAGTGTATCATAATACTAAGCTTTGATACCACATTTGTAACACCCTAATTTTCAACCGGACCTCCGTTCACGTGCAGATCGTTGTCCGTTGAAAATCGAGATGTGACTTAAAATTCTTCTTCTGTCAAATTCTTTTTTTTTTTTTCAAAATTAAGCTCATAAACTTTTCTTCTCAAGTCAAAGTCTAGATAGATCTTCTATACAAAACAAAAGATCAAGATAATTCCTCAATACCTTCACCGGATTTCATAAGATAAACCATGAACAATGCAGCGGAATAACTTTAAAAATTATTACTAAAACCAAAATTGTTAAACAAGAAAAGTCATTTAAAGATAAAATAAACTAAAATTAAAACGAACGTAAATACATTAAAACAATCTAGTAAAATATATCAAGCATGACCTCCAAGTCTCCTATCCCGAACAACCTCCCCAATGAGGCATCCAATTAAACTGTGAGTTTTCTGACGTAAGTTATCATATTCTATGTTTAGATGTACCTAAAAAATAAAGTGGAAGTGGGCTCAAAAGCTGAGTGAATCGTTTTTACACATCACATACATTATACAGACCCAATCCAAAACATTACAAATACTTTCAAATATTAGGCATTTCAAACATTCATTTGTTTTAGTTTTAATCTAAGACCAGAAGATGGTTGAAGATGCCTCTTGGTATTCCCTGTGATCAAATCTAATTTCAGACGGTTCCAATAATCGTCTAAAATCAATCGACACTCACATCATTGTCTAAGAAGTGTACTTACCTAGGCATCGTACCATCTCCCAAATACTTCGAGCTGTCACAGTTAGCTCCGGTTGAGAATACCTACGATCTGTCGTGTGGCTCGTCAATCTCAAATGGTAACATATAGGAGATGTCACCTCGATCTGCCTCAGGCTTGTCAATCACACTGGTACGTGGATTCTTAATAAACCATCATCTTATTTTAGTTTTACAAGCAATCTCAATCATATCGAGCATCACACAATGTACAAAAAAAATAAATCAAATAATGCAAGCTATGTAGAATGATAAGGTGCATGAGTAATTTATGAAATCTTACTACATGTGTTTCCTATTCATGCATGCAATAAGTAAATAAATCAATCATCACACATCATTCAGTACATACTAGCAAGTTAAATCGATTTCATGATAAACGCTAATGACCAAGAACTATTCGAACAACTGTTTTGAATCTTAAATCCATATAATACATATGAGCATAGAAGTCACGCCCACCTGATTTCGCCGATCTTCAGGGCTCCTTATTTTCTGTCGAGATACTCGACACCTGATTTCGCCGATCTTCAAGGCTCCTTGTTTTCTATCGAGATACTCGATACTCTCAATTGTAAAATCTGAAATTCAAGAATCAATAAAAATTCCTAACTTCTTAATTCATATTACATCTTATTCCAAATATTTTTAAGCTTAAAGATTTCCAAACTAATCATGGAATCTAGATATTAGTTTCAACTAATTTTGGATTATTCTTAAATTTTAGAATTTTATACATTCTAATTAAAATAACTTCTAAGTCTTTTAAATTTTCTTAATTTGAAATTAAAACTTTAATAATTTACTTACAAGCCTTTTCGTAAAATTAGATTTCTAATAACTTAATCTTCATAATTTAAATAATTTATTAATGTTGTAGTTAATTTAGTTGCGAACAAAATAATACTTCTAAATATTACATGTTTAGTTTCAGGGGCAAAATTTTTATTCTTTTCTTATAAAAGATTTTAAGCCTTTAAAGGTTTATTTTTCATGTGTTTAACTATCTAAATAATTAAATTTTTAGACTTCTAAATTTTTCTTGTTGTTCATTTATTATATAAAAGGTGTCCTCAATTAATTTGAGATTTTATCAATTGAAATCTTAAATCTAAGTTTTCTAAAATATTAAGTCTTCTCTTCAATTTTGTTAAACATTTAAATTTAAGTTAAATTATTTTACTAATTTATTCTAAATTAATTTTAGTTCAAGATTACAAAATCAATCAATCAATCAATCAATCAATCAATAAATTAAACAATTATCACACCTTTCTGAATTTGCTCCCCGTTAAGGAATTCGCTTTCATGTACAACAAAGTCAATCCACACTTAATGATTACCATACGTTTAGCCCTCAAATTTCCTTGTCATTCTTTATATTCCTCAACCAAAAAAAAAATCATCAATCTCACCCCACAATAACGATTCCACCCAGAATTTGTAAACCAAACAATGCACTAATCCAACTCCCAACCAAAATCACGGCCAACACAGGTCAATACTCCCCTGCTTCATTTCATCATCATTATCCGAGCAATAACGATGAACAACTAGCAGCACCAATAAACACACCTTGATTTTATTCTTCTATCTGAAATTCACACTAGCAGCAACACACAACACCATAGCATGCACATCCGATTCACACACACACCCGTGACATCAAGAACAACCCTAGGCATCCAGCAGCCGTAGCAACACAATTTGTTTTTGATTTATTCTTCACACCCTGTCATCTCATGGCCAAATAAAAACCTAGGTCGTTCTTGTCTTCCTCATCCAGCACGCACATACCCATTAGTATTCATGTTCCCTTCACGGTTTCAAAATCACAGTCAAATAGCAGAAGACTCAACTCAAATCACCCAAAATCTCCTCACAAACAGCCACATCAAATCCGTCCTTCCTCTTCTTTGTTTCCATCCAGAACAGTAGTAACAACCGCTGTGCTTCGTCTTCATCGTCCAGTTCTATTGTCACGCATGAGCACACATCGTTACAGCCTCGCGATTGCTGATTTCCTCTTCGAATCATGGCCTCTTTGCCCTTTTCACCTTTGTTTAGCAGCTGTTACAACAACTAGTAGTTGTTGTCGATTTTCATCATCCTCAATTCATCTCCAACATCATGCACACCATGGCAGCGCTCATCTCGGCCAGCCACTCAACACACACTACTCGCCCCTTTCCTCTGCCTCACAAATAGCGACAGGCTAGCCACCAGCTCCAATTCTTCCCCTATTCTCGTTTCATGGTAGCCGCAGCCACTCACACACACACATCTCATCTTCTTCATTTCGGATCAGCAGGACGCACCTCACTCATCAAACAAAAATCTGCAGCAGCAGCAACAGTAGTAGGAGTAGCAATGGCAGCAACAGAACATCGTTGCTCTGTTTTCCTTCCTTCTCTTTGTTCGTGCAACGACAATCCCGAGCAACAACAACCTACTGATTCTCCTTCTTCTTCTCTTCTTGCTTGCTGGTTCCTTCCGCAGTTGTCTTCTTTTTCTTCTTACAGCAGTAGCAAACTGCAACAGAGTAGCATTGCTCTATCTTCATTCTTCATGCCATCGTCTTCTTTCATCCACATGACACAGAGCACCAGTAGAAGTTCTCTTATTCACGAATCCAGCACCCAGCTCCTCTCTTCGTTCTTCAATTCAGTTTCTCCACCAGCACACACCCCTCCTCTTTCTTTCAATTTTGGAGAATCTTCTTCCCTCACCGCCAAACCAGAATTTTCTAGTTTGGCAGAGAGCTCCCCAACAATTTCTTCTATTTTTTTCTTTCTAATCATTTTAATTTAATTAAAACCTTATTATAATTTTATGTATATGTATATTATTTGTTTAATCCTTATTATAAGTTTATAAGTTATATATATTAATTTCTTTGATTTTGATTTATGTTGCCCTTATTATGAGTGTATATGTGTTACCATTTTATTTTATAATTCACTCATCTCATTGCTATAAAGTTACATATGCTACAAATATTATATATTACTAACTTTTATGTGTTAAACAATAACAATTATTTCATTACCTTAAATAAATAAGCTTATATGTGTTAAATTATTTATTATTTTATAATAAATAAACTAATCATTTATTTTACTTCCGCTCGCGACGTAACATGCTCGTAGAGTTTTGGGGTGTTACAATAGGCTATACATACTATCGCGGTTGTGCACTATTAGTTGCCTTGCATACTAACATTTAGGTATATATTTTATATGTGTTTTGCATGAGTTTAGATAAGAATTAGGACATATTTGTTTATAATTGGATGCATGTTCATTTAAGCTTATCATTACATGTTTATTTAGGTATTAAAGAATTTCAATATGGTTTTAATTATTTCTATGTATGATTTAATGCCAGAGGAAGGTTTTCAAATGTTTATGCAATTCAAGTAGAGTAGAACCATGAACACAAATAAAGGAATTAAGAAGAAAGACCAAACAAAGGAAAACTGAAGAGAAAACAATAAAATACCCAAGCTGCAACTGCACTATCGTAGCAATGTGGGAGAAATCAGAGATAATTCATGATTTTTATAGACTTTGAAGTTGACCGTGTTACCGCAGTCCTATAATGTGGTATTGCAAGTTGGGGGTCTTTTTAGGGTCTTTTAATTGTGTTTATGGGAATGTTAAGTGAGCAATTATAAATGGATTTATGTATTAGGGTTTTTCATAATTTAGTTATTGGTGCTAATTGTTGTTAACGACCAAAACAAAGTGGAAAGTAGAATGAGGGAGAAGACGAAGAACAAGATTAAATCCATAGAGTATGATCTTTGATTTGTTTAATTCTTTGTGCTGTGAATTAGATATGATGTTTGGCTAAGTTTTTTTGATTTCTAGGATGTAATTTAGATTGTAGAACCCTTTTGATTTTTATTTTAATTAACCTATTTTGAGGCATTGTTTTATACTCTATGTTCTTAATGCTTTTATTGATTGGCCATCTATAAATTGATTTCAAATTGTTGAACTAACTTGAGAGAGAGGTTTAACAATTGGATAATCGGAGTACAGACCTAGAAGAATCAATTGACTGAGAGGTTGTTGATTTTATAGGAGGTTGTACATGATTACTATGTTTATTGCATTAGTTTGTTAATTGTACGCCTTAGAGGGGGTAATAGGAAAGAGACTAATAGGTATTAAGGCGCCTCGAGAGAGGGTTTTGATGATTAGTGCTATAACCTACAAGAACAAGAATCAGATTAATTGAAATAAGGATTAAAGGTGAATACACGATAGTTTACTATTCTAGAATTCTCTTTGATACAGTTTTAAAATCAACAATCGTTTGTTTTCCTTTTGATTTTTGTTTAGAGTATTAAAACCTCGATTTGAAGCCTTAGCAAATCTAAGACCGAAATTAAGTTGAGATTTAAGATTGTTAACCATATACAGTTCCCTATGAATGTTATTAAATCTCTTACCATATATTACTATTTCGATCTAGTGTACTTGCAGTGATCTTAACAAGTTTTTGATAGCACTGCTGCAGTAGTGCATCTGTAGCTTGGTTTTTTTTTCGTTGTTTTCTCTTTGGTTTTGCTTTGTTTGGTCTTTCCTCTTAATTACTTTGTGTGTGTCCATGGTTCTACTCTACTTGAACCTGCATAAGCAATTGAAAACCTTCCTCGGGCATTAAATCATACATAGAAATGATGAAGACCATATTGAAATGCTTTAATATCTAAATAAACATGCAATGATAAACTTAAATAAACATGCACCTAATTATAAACAAATATGTCCTAATTCCTATCTAGACCCATGCAAAACATATATAAAATATATACCTAAATGTTAGTATGCAATGCAACTAACATGTACCACAGTAATCACAACTCTTGTATGAAAAACATGAAAAATAGACATTGGGATGTGTTACCGCGGTAGTCCCATTGTTCACTAACACATTACTACAATACTATGATAGTGAGTAGTGCACTATCGTGATCGTGTCTACTACCACGATAGTCACGCTACTCTTCGAGAACCTGCACTTTCGTGCATCTGTTGTCGCTTTTCGATGCATGGCACTTCGATACCTTAAGACTCTATCATTAGAATATGAATCATAATAACCGAAAGAGCATTATACCTTAATCTCGTTCGCTGCTTCTCTCATTCACCTCGCCAGAACTTCTAAAATGGTTCTAGGGCTATGTTGCATAATAGAGAGTGAAAATGGTGGTTTAGGATTGTTATTGTTGATCCTATTTGTCACAGAACACAACATAGAACTTGTATAAATGTCTGAGAGTCGAATCTCACCTTGCAATACGTTTTGGCAAGGGTTTAAGGTTTTAGAATAGGACTACAGTGTTACTTTTTGGTGCAGTCTTGTGTAGTCTCTTCCTGTCTTTGTTGTGAGGCTGTTGGGAGTAGAAGGAATGATGGGAACCCAATCTAGAATGTGCAGGAAGAAGTAGAAAGTTGTAGAAGATGGATAGGGTTTCGTTGTGAGCGGAGCTGAGCAGCTGTGGAATAGAATCATGAGAATAGGGTTTCTTTGTGCGACATTTCATATACATACTTAGGTTTTCATCGCAGTACCACAGTATCGTGACTAGTACCGCAATACCATGACTGTGCCCCAATTTTCCAATTTCCAGTTGCAGTACCGAGGTAATGATTTCCATTACCGCGATAGTGAGAGCATTTTTTTTGTAAATTATCCAGTTTTTCATCACTATTCTCATGATTTTGACTTCTATAACACATCTACACATTTTATTAAGTGCAATGACGCTTATATTATTTGACCATGGAAATTTTATAATGATTTTGTTATCTTCTTTGGGGATAGAAATTTCCATAATTATTATGAACTCTTGGCTTATTACAATTAATCAATTTTTTTAAAAGAAAAGTTACATCATGAATCCACATTTAATGTTTTCGAGAAACTAAGGTTTGACCAAATGGTGTTGGCCATGTGCGCATCCACAATTGGACCATCTGATGGCAATAACCAATGGACTACCTAGGGTATGCTACCCTACCCAATGACATACCTAAAAAATAGACTATCTTAAATGACTCATGTACTGTAATGTTTGCATAATTGTTGTGGGTGAACATTTGAATAATTAAATGGTGTAATTATGTGATCCACTAAGCTTCTAGAGTCATCGATTTCTATGTTCTTTGGATGCAAGTGCAGTATGATCAGGTTGAGATCTTCTCGCTTGATTTTTGTTTTAGTTTCTTTGTTTTTATCTCTGTGGACTTCATATGTATTCTAGACATTTATCTAATGAGCAACAAAGATGATGCATTTATACATCCTAACTAAAAGGACTAGATTGTTATTAGATGGGCCCATAATGTTCAAGCTAATATTGTGTGATTTTGGAAATACATTGGTTATTTTTAAATCATGAACTTGTTTGGCAAATTATTAATTGTGTTTACTTTTATTAAGAAACAAATTTCAAAACTCAAAAAAAAAAAAAGAGTTTGAAGAAATGAAAATCCACTCAAGATGGTAACATCTCCTCCTTCGAGATGTTTGACAACTGACAAGGGGTTTTAAAATAAAAATGTTTTTCAAACACCATCTTTCGCTATAAAATGCTAAAAAAGTTTTCAAAAGTTAAGGTAATGTTTTCTAAAAGTAACAATTTTCACTTAACTAACCTACCTTAGATAAAGATTGAGGAAAGAAGGGGAAGGGGTTATAGCAATGGTATCAAGACTTAGGTAGTAGGTTTACCATGTGAAGTTTTCACTCTGATGCCAATAGTAGTATGAGTGCATTGGGCTTTGCATCCATTAGGGTGGGTAAGGCTTTTTAAATGTGTAGGATGATGACTTAGATATGAAAGGAATGAGAGTACGAGTTAGTGGATCATAACTTAAAAAACTTTTAGCGTATAAGTCAGATACATGAACTTGTGTAAACCATCATTTGGTCAGTATCTGAGATCAACAAGAATCTAATTCCAAGGTTCTTACATGGTATAGGATGTGCAATAATTTCTTGACATGGAGGAAGTTTGGTTTCAAAGATTGGTAGACCTTGAATGTTGAATAACCGACATCTTTAAAAGATCTTGTCAATGAATGCCCAGCTTGTATAGGATGGTTGGACATGAAGGAACTTAGGAGGCCTTAGATGATAGGACATTTAGAAAACTGATTGGGTATCGTAGCAATTCTCTATAGAAGCTAGAGTCACAAACTAAGGTGGCATGAAACACTTGATATGGAAGCACAAGAGGAAGTTTAGGGTTCTTCTATGCTATGAATCAGACAAAAATGAAATTAGAGTCTAAATTTTCAAAACTTGCTCTAACAACTCACCTTCCAAAGGCCATGTTAGGACCCCTTCCCAAGGGAGAAGGATGAACCAACTGACACAATGTTCTGACAAACCCATTTGCAAGTTGAGCTCGCCAGAACACTATTAAGCCTTTTTCACAACACTATACCTAACTCCATTAGAGTAATCATAAGAGAATGCAGAAGTAACTATAATAAATAATTTTTGCAGAAAGTTAATTCAACCCAAAAGTTGAATATATATAGTCCCTTAAATGTAGTCGTAGCAAAAGTGTTTAAGTCAAAATATTTACAATGGTTTCCTTACCCCCTGTACTTCATACTAACTCTTAAAATAATGAACTACATAGAGAACCTACCAAAATAAATCGAGTATGCTGCATTACGCTATAACCACTTCTTTGCCTTTGTCTACAATAGAAGAACCTAAAATGTTAGAATAGTGAACCAAATTTGTCCATAACAGCTTAGTGAGTAATGTAGTCTAATCTATAGCTTAAAACATGAATTCCATAAAATAATGTTATGTATGCATGAACAATAATATTATGCGAAAGAGTGCAATAGTAAATCCACAATACAGCTGTGCACCTTTCATTTTAGAAACAGTTTTAATGATGAAAACACATGTTGAAGCTCTTACTAGCCTCTAAGGCAATAATAAATCAAGTCGATTGGGCTGCTAGACAATTAGGCTTATTCTCTTACAACATCCTAAGGGTCTGCCAGCATATACCTTAGGTATGGCGGCCTCAGATCCTTAGCAAGTGGGCCAATTGAAAACTCGCATAGAACATACTTCCATGTACTATGACATTCAATCCTCAATGCTCAACCATATCCAATACCCTAACCCGTGCTTTAGACCTCGAGATTTAGTGCACATTTTCATTTACAAATCCATTAAAAGATTGTAAATGCATTTCAATATATAATAACATTCTATTTATGAATAGAATAGCAAGTTTTAGTGATAAATTAAAAAACACTACTCACAAGGATGCTTAGGTCTCAGTGTTCCTCTCGTGATCGGTTGCATCCTGCTAATATTTGATCCTGCATAATCAATGTGGTTCTTTAATATTTACATAAATCTTGGCTCAAATTTAACTTTATTGTCCTTGGTTAATTATACGATTGACTCAGTCAATTGTTGTCCATTTATTGATTTGTCAATTTTAGTCAATTCTAATCAAGCTTAACATCTGCTGACGTGGATGATTAATAGGGTCAAACATGGTCAAGAAGGTCAAATTGTGCAGTTAAGCCCTTAATATTGACCCAAATACCAAAGACTTATACCGTTGACACATGTTTCACTTTTGATATACAATATTGAACCTTTTTCATAAGTTTGCAGTTCAGTACAGTACATAGAAAAATTTTAATTATTCCCTATGTCATGTATTTTTCTCCAGGTGATGTATTTCATAATGTTATACAACATTATATATATAACATTATCTATTATTTAACATTATATAACCTTATATACATTTTTTATTTATTAATCCTCAAATTGCATAAATGCAAATTTAATGTATCAATTGATCTCCAAAAATCCTAATTTTAATGTCCTTGAGTCTAAAATTTCATTCTTGTCATTTTAGTACTTGTTATTGAAATTTCATTGTTAATATGTATATCCCTTATGTGTTTACTTCAAATTATCATATAAATTATTAGGGCTTACATTGGTACAAATAAATTATATATCTGTGTTCTACTCGTTGATATGAACACAATGATGTACATATTGTGTAGTTTTTCTAACGACTCGTATTTTTGTATACTGAGTCGACGAATTCGACATGTATTTTCATGTTTAAATTAATGAATTATAAATGAAAATACATAATTTGACAGAAATTTTACAAATTAATGTTATATATATATATATATATATAATGTTGTATAACATTATAAAGTACTTACTGGGGAAAATGCGTAACATAGGAAATAATTAAAATTTTTCTATTTATTGTATTGAACCACCAAATTTATGAAATGGTTGGTTATTGTATACCAAAAGTGGGACACGTGTCAACAGTATAGATTTTTAGTATTTTGGGTCAATATTAAGGGCTTAATTACACCAATTGACCTTATTGACCACGTTGGCCCTATTAATCACATAGGTTAGCGAGTGTTAGGTTCGATTAGAGTTGATTGTATTGACTAAAATTGACCAAATCCATAAATGGACCATAATTGACCGAGTCAATCTTTTGATTGATCAAGGACCATAAAGTTAGATTTGAGCAAGATCTCATGTCGATATTAGGAAAATCCTGTTGATCATGTACGATAAAACGTTAGTGATACGTGACAAGTTATGAGAGGAATACCGAGAACTGAGCATCCTTATGAGTAGTGTTTTCTAATTTATCACTTAACTTATTATTATATTCATAACTAAAATGTTATTACATATTGCAATGCATTAAATGGGTTTTTAAATGAAAATGTGCACCAAATCTCAAGGTCCGGGTAAGGGTTAGGGTATTGGATGTGGTAAAGCATTGAGGTACAAAAGTCATCCTATGGGGTACGTTCTATGCAGGTCTATCAATTGACTTCCCTATTAAGGATTTGAAGCCACCATAAATGAGGTATGAGTTGGGGGATCTCTATGATACAATATGAGAATACGCCTAAATGTCGAGTACACCCGCTCAAGTAGATTTAGTATTGCCTTGTAGGCTATTAATAGCTTTAGCATGTGTTTTAGCATTAAAATCATTTTCAAAATGGAATGTGCATGACTACGTTATGGATTTAGCATTCGTTAACTATTGCATTCATTTGCATTATTATTATTGTGCATGCATACATGACATTGTTTTATAGAATTCCTGTTCTAAGTTATAGATTAGACTACATTACTCACTGAGTTGCTGTGGACAAATTGACTCACTACTCTAATATTTCAAGTTCTTCTACTGCAGATAAAGGCTAGAAAGTGGTCATCGCACAGTGTACATTTCTTTTATTTTGGTAGGTTTTTTCTTGCGGTTCACTGTTTTAAAAGTATGTATGATGTATAAGAAGTGAGGAAAACATTGCAAATATTTTCACTATCACATTTCCACTACTACTACATTTAGGAGACTATATATAATTAATTTTTGTTTAACTTTAAAAAATATTCTACTACAATTATTTGTTTAGTTACTTTTGCATCTCTTGTGATTACTCTAATGATGTTGTGTATAAAGAAGAATGAGGCTTAACAGTGTTTTGGCAAACTCGGCTTAAGAGTGGGTTTGTCAAGGCACTGTGCCAGTTGGCTCACCTTTCACCCTAGGGAAAGGCTCCTGACAATGTTGGTATTAGAGCCAAGGTTTGCGATTAAGGAATAACAATTCTTATTAACTTAAGGAACCTCATAGTAATCATGGAAGTTAGAAAAACTCTAGGAATGATTTAGACTAGTATAGCTGAATTATGGACGAAAACTTTCTAACTTTTGATTGATGGGAAGAGGAATTGAGTGAGAGTGGACATATCATGAGGGGAATTTGACTATCATTGGGAGTTAGTTAGTTTTAAGACTTAGAATTTGAACCTTGTGGATTAGACTATTACTTAGAGATAGTTACCTTAATGTGTATTTATCTTTTGTTGCAAGTACTTAAAGTTATGGTCTCATTAATCTTGGAAATGACAGAAGTTTAATGTTTGATGCAAACCACGATGCCTCCTCGACATGGAAAACAACGTAGGATCCTCGAGCCAGTGCTGCGACCACCACCTTCGATTTAGCCTGAGCAGGATCCTATACAGAGGCTTGAGGCTAAGGTTAAGGCATCTATTGAAGCTACTCAAGGCCAAACATCCTTATTGAGAGAAAGACTGGATAGGATTGAGGCTGAGAGACAAAGGGCTAAGCCAATTGTACATGAGATCAAAGCAGATGAGAGGGCTATAGATTGCGTAGAGATAGCCCCGATGAGACAGGGAAATGAGGCTAGTCATGATTGCCTCTTGACGATGTTTTCAAATCTAAGACCCAAGGAGTCCTATGGGGGTCTGAGTTTGGACGCAAGAGAAAACTGGCTTCTCAATATTGAGAAGAACGCAAAGACGTTGAATTTGTTTGAGGAGAGCAAGGTACTCTTTGCTGCGCATATGCTTAAGGATGAAGCAACAATCTAGTGGAAGGCTACCCAGACGATAGAGGGGCAGATTACTTTATGGGCCCATTTTTGGGAATGATTCTTGAGTGTTTATGTTCCTGATACTATGAGGGAGTATAAGGAGGTGGAGTTTTTGACCCAACAATAGAAGGACATGTCGGTAAGGGAGTATACCCATAGATTTTTCAAACTGGAGGCTTATGCGCCCAAGTTAGTGCATAACCTGAGGGAGAGAGCAAGATTCTTCCATCGAGGGCTTAGGGCCAATATCAGGCAGACGACATCCACATCTAGTAAGGCCACCCTTGAGACTAGTCAGAGGTAGGCACTACAGTTTGAGACAGATGGTAGAGAAGCGCACGATGGTCAAGATAGTACAAGGTGCCATAGTACAAACATAGCCACAGTTACAACCCTAATCGTTGACTCAGGGCGGTTATCGAGGTGGACCCAGAGCACATAAACACCTGAGGAAGAGAAAATATCCAGGGGGACAGTCTAAAGGGGAGTAGAGTCAGCCATCTCCTGTAGTCCTGATCACTGTCATCCCAATACACACTTATTAGCTGGCAGGACAACCACTAACCTAGTATGGGGCTCGAGGTAGAGGTCGAGGCAAAGGCAGAGATTCAAGGCACAGAGGTTATGACCAAGGCCACACCTACCAAGCTGAGCCGGGATGTCAGATTGTATTTAGTGTGGTCAACCAAGCCACAAATGATATGATTGCCCTATGCTTGTTCTAGCTTCTAGTGTACGCACCACCACCGTCACTTGAGGAAGAGCACAAGCCATCACCCAACCTGACCTAGAGGCTACCACAACTTTGGTACAAGGTATCATTTCTATTTTAGATTCTACCTTATAGGTGTTGGCTGATACTAGCTCCACTTTATCATTCATGTTTGGATATGTCATAGATGGATTGGGATTTAGACCTCTTAGGGCACCCACCTGGCTCATGTTGAGTACTGAAACCAGGGAATGCATTTACCCTAATTTGTTTTGCGAGGGTTGCGTGTTGAGGTTGGGAGACTTCGAGACTATTTTTGACCTTCGAGTGTTAAACTTCCTAGAGTTTGACGCTATACTTGGGATGGATTGGCTAGCTGCTTATCATGTGCATGTTTATTGTTTTGCCAAGAGGGTGGTATTTTAGATACCAGGGCAACCTATTATTATCTTTCAGGCTAGTGCCTCTGATAAATCGAGATGTAGAATGGCGACTCAATATGAGATTGATACTCTAGCTGATCTAACCACCTTAGATTAGGGACCTTCACAAGTGAGTATTGATGAGATTCCTATTGTCAGAGATTTTCCTGATATATTTCTTGAGGATTTACCTAGCTTTCCTCCTAAGTGAGAAATCAATTTTATTATTGAGATCATTCCAGGGACAAGCTATTTCAATCCCTTCTGATCGAATGGCGCCTAAAGAATTGTAGGAGTTGAAGGTCTAGCTAAAGGAATTGATGGGTAAGGGTTTTATTACCCCTAGTGTGTTACATTGGGGTACTCTAGTATTATTTGTGAGGAAGAAAGATGGAAACCTCTGTCTGTGTATCAATTATCGACATTTGAACAAGGTGACAATAAAAAACAAGTACCCTCTCCCACGCATTGATGACTTGTTTGGCCAGCTGAGAGGTACTACCGTGTTTTCAAAGATAGATTTAAGGTTTAGATACCATCAACTGAGGGTCACGGAAGATGATGTACCGAAGATAGCCTTCGAACTCGTTATGGGCAATATGAGCTTCTAGTCATGTCGTTTGGCATGACAAATGCCCTTATGATGTTCATGGACCTAATGCAGAGAATGTTTCATCGCTATCTCAACTCATTTGTCATTATCTTTATTGATGACATCCTTATATTCGAAGACCAGGGAAGAACACTCTGAACATTTGAGAATCGCACTGCAGACTCTTCGAGATCATTGCTTGTATTCTAAATTTAGTAAGTGTGAGTTATGATATATAGAAGTTTGATTTTTAGGTCATGTGGTAGGAGCCGATGGTATCTCTGTTGATTCGGCTAAGGTCGAGACTATTATTAGTCGGCTGACACCTACCACAATAATGGAGTTTCATAGCTTTTTCAGTTTGGTAGGCTATTATCGCAGATTTGTGCAGAACTTCTCAAGGATTGCTACATCCATGATGAAACTTATCCTGAAAGACGTGCCCTTTATATGGACAGATAAATGTGAGGAAGCCTTTCTTGAGCTAGAATGTCATTTGACATTCGCTCCAGTACTTGTATCACCTAAACCAGGCCGTGCATTGGTGATCTATACAGATGCATGTGGGATAGGCCTTGGGTATATGCTGATGCAAGGTGATCGAGTAATTTCTTATGCCTCGTGACAATTGAAGGTATATGACATAAATTACCCCATTCATGATTTAGAACTGGCAGCAGTAGTGTTTGCGCTCAAGATTTGGGGATGCTATATCTATGGTGAGCATTTTACTCATTATTCTGATCATAAGAGCTTCAAGTATTTGTTTCCTTAGAGAGATTTAAATGTAAGGTAGAGGAGATGAATGGAGCTACTTCAGGATTATGACTTTACTATTGAGTACCATCCCAAGAAAGCTAATGTAGTGGCTAATGCGCTGAGCAGAGTATGATGAGTATCCACAAGACTTCGATTAAAACCAGAGTCAGTACAAAGATAAGAGCCCAGCTAGTGCTGCTTGCTAAGATCATAAAGGCGCAACCTCATGACATTGATTATGTGATCCACTGAGAATGGGTAGATGACATTTCTCGTGTGGAGTGGTCGATTGACAGTAATGGTGCATTGAGGTTTAGGGGACGATTGTGGGTACCAGGTGAGCCTCGCTTGAGACAGGGAGTGCTAACATAGCTCTACCACTTGAGGTATACCATTCATCCAGGCACCAATAAGATGTATCATGATGCTAGACGTACTTATTGGTGGCCAGGGATGAAGTAAGATATTGCGGCTTTCGTGCAGAGATGTGACACGTGCCAGTAGATTAAGGCTGAGCACCAGAAACTTGATGGTTTACTACAGCCCTTGGCTATACCTGAGTGGTAATGGGAGCACATTACCATAGACTTTGTGATGGGGTTACCTCGGACTCAGTAGAGACATGATACTATGTAACACCCCAACCCCCACATTCTTTGAGTTTTGGACAACCACCATTATTTTGACGGTGGACTTAACCAAATTGGCGGGTCGGGCCGGTGTTACTTTACAAGTGACACACACTTGACTTTCTATTTTTCAATACCACTTGCCTTAGAGTAAATTCAATAGTACAAATTCACATATAATAAAATCAAGG
>JAJIYU010009560.1:0-16879 GCA_030144865.1 Tinospora cordifolia | reverse complement strand
TTTATGACTGACTAATGCAAGTATAACAAACGAATAATTTATGTATAATGCGCCTGAATAGCGGTATAATGTGAAAATAATTTCATAATAATGCGAGGACAAACGAATAATGCGTGCATAAATATATACATAAAATATATGCCTTATTTATGACTGAGTAATGCAAGTATAACAAATGAATATTCATGTATAACGCGTCTAAATAGTGGTATAATGTGAGAATAATTTCATACTAATGCAGGGATAAACGAATAATGCGCACATATAATTTCGTAAGATATATTGACCAACATAACAATTTTTATACGTGCATTATTCGATTGTTACCGCTAGATATTTATACGGTCATTATTCAATTTTTATCCCTACATTGTACCACATTTCGCCGGTGGTTATATATACAATTATTCATGCATTATTCGATCGTTATTGCTAGATTTTTATACGGGCATTATTCGATCTTTATCGCTACATTATACAACATTTCACGGGTTATTTATACCATTATTCACCCATTATTCGATCGTTATCGCAAGAATTTTATACATGTATTATTTAATATTTATTCCTACATTATACCACATTTCATGTGTTATATATACCATATATATCATTCATGCAATATTCAATCAATATCCCTACACTTTTATACATGCATTATTCTAGCATTATACCTACATTATACCACTATTTACAGGTTATACCATTATTCACGCATTATTCTATCGTTATCCGTACCACTTTATATGCACATTATTCGATCATTATGCCTACATTATACCACCATTCATGGGTTATACCATTATTTGTGCATTATTCTATCATTATCCCTACCACTTTATACGCACATTATCCGATCATTATGCCTACATTATACTGCCATTCACGAGTTATACCATTATTCACGCATTATACTATAACGTAATACGTTTACAACGGTCGAATAAACATTGTTATAGACGACTATAGACAACGTTCACGAATGAATGTTGTAATAACTTATATTCTTTTAACAACAGTCGACTAAAGATCATTGTAGAAGGTGTCATTCGACAACGAGCAACTACGATTGTTGTAATAACATAGAACAATGTTCATCTGCTTGTTGTAATGGCCTTTTCAACAATGGTCCTATGGTGAACGTTGTTGTACACCTTTTACATAAGCAATTTGACAACAGACATTTTATGAACGTTGTTGTATGCCTTCTTTTACAACGATCGTTGATGCTCATTGTCGAATTAACGTTGTTATATCATCAATTTCTTGTACTGGCCACACAAGGGAGGATTTCAAAAACATCTCAACACTTAAACCAAGGCCACACAAGAGATGTTGCACTCTATGTTCCACTTAAGTCTATTATCACAATTCATGAAAATATATGCATTTTTAATAAGGAAATATAAGAAATACGAAGGTTACCTACAATTTGGAATTTAGTGGATCAATAAAAACCATGCGATATCACACATTAAGTGAAGCATTCTTGGTCAGACCTATTGTATGCAAAACATTAACCTTTAGTGTGCGATTATTGTGTTAATTCATGACTTAAACTAGTGTATTTGTCGATGAAATCTACATCTTTTGGCCCCTCCCCCACCACCACCACCACCTAGAGCATCAAGTCTCAATTGTATTCATTCTCTGTTTAGAGACATACAACATGTTGCACTATGTACAATAGCACCCATTCTTTTTGAGCAGTGAAGTGCGTTGCTTTGTTTTGTTATGAATAGGGCAGTGCACTTCTTATTCTCTTAGTCCAAGGCATTTCTAATGATGAATTCACAAGTCATATGACTCATTCTTTTCGTCATTTAGTGCTCTATAAGATTATGGTAGTTTGGTGTCTTAGATCCTTAGGTTTCAAGATTAAATGTTTTACTTCTCTTTGTTGATGAAAGACTTGTTAACAACAGTTATTGCTTTGCAACCACCTATCTTTGTGTGTTTGGTTCTCTAAATTTGATTCACCATTCCTTGCCATTCCATTGGTATTTCAGAGGTAGTTCTAGGTACTTTCTTTGGGTATAAGGGTCATAGTTTCCTCAATGCATTATCATATTTGAAATCAAGCCTAAAGTGGGTTAATTTTTTAAGTTATAAATGCTCAGATTTGGCGGTGCAACTGCCCAACTTTGTGAGCTTGTTTTTAAGCCTATCAAACAGAGATTTGTATCATTTTATGATGTTGTGATCATGGTAAAGGCCACAATCTAATGGTATGTGGGTCTAAACATGGCATTGTTTGAGATTTACACAAAACATTCCCCACAGTAGCTAGACTACGACATTCTATCATGAACGACAAGTTCATGGTTTGGCTTCATTTCAACATATGTGAAAAGGGGGTGGAATAAAGTGGGGAAATACTTACAATGGAGTTAGTTTCTAGTTTACAGGCTCTTCGCCCACCAACAAAGCCTTCCCAAATCCATACACTCCTCTCCCACTTTTGCAAACTTAGGGAATGAAGAACACCATTCTCTCGATCTCTCTTTTTCAAATCAAATATAATAAGTCAAGATATGGTAGTAATAAGCTATCCTTATCCTTAATGAGGTGATCTAACCAATGGAAAAGTGTCTCACAAGTTAATTGGATCATGCATGATCATGGGAAAGAGCTACGATTGTTGCAACTAATGTGACAATCACTTACACCAATTTGAAAAGTGGGCAATAACACATCTTTCAAATTGTCTAACTTCTTCAAGAGGGTCCAATGCAAGCTCTTTAATGGCCAATGAGTGTCAAGTGTGTTCTTTCACAATCATGTCACATGGCACCTTATAGACCCTTAGATTAACAAGAATCTTAATTCAAAGTAAGCTTCACAAAACTGGATGTCTTTGAGCATTTTTGTTTTAGTGCAACACATTGCCTATTTAGGTTCAACACACTGCATCATTGGTTGTTGGCTCACTGCCAGTGCACTTTAGTGTTCCCTTTTAATTTAATTCTTCTTGGTGCCCTAAGCAATTCAACAGGAAGCTCATTACTTAATTCTATTGTTTTAACCTTGAAATAACTTTTTGAATGTGTTTGGAGATCATGTTGCATTGATTACATTGACTAGTTCTTGATTATGGTTGATCCTCATTAATTGAGGTTAATTTGTTTAAAATTGCAAGTAATTAGGAATCAAATTTTGGGGTATTATAGTTTATGTTCTTGTTTTCTATCAAAATAGTTGCTAAAGGAGCTAGCCTATTATCTCTAATAAGATGCCAAGCCTATCATGTTGGACAACATAAGGATGTTACAAAATTTCTTCAAAATTTGCATTACTCAAATCTCCAAATTGGGTTCTAATGCAATTCATATCTTTAGCTTTGTTATATGGTTCTCAAATATTTGCATCTCCTTTCATTCATCTTGGGCTTCCATGCCTAAAGCCTCAACCTTGGGGTTGAAGTCGTTCCTTAGCATTTCTACTAAATGTCGAAGCTCTTCTCTTGACTTGTTAGGAGCTTTAGTGTATCAACTTCTCTTGAAAGTAGTCATGTTATATTCTCTCCATTTTCCCTGGCTTCCACAAACTACTCTTACCTTGAATACCCCATAATTTTAAACTAAATTAGTCCTCATTATTTAAAATAATTAATTTACAAATAGATAAAAAAATCAAACAAAAATAATTAAGGATGAGTTCAATATGAGCTAAGTAAGAAAGTTAAAAAAAACCCCTTATCGCGATAATGCCTTCATAATGGTGTGGATCACCTTTTTGCCTCGAGTCCTTATAGATCTAAGGGTCATCCCAGAGCCTTGCATACACTTGTGAATAAAGGACTCGTGGCACGATCAAGGCACATCAAGATCATGTTCTTGACCATTCTTTATCACTTATGGGAGGGGATCAAAGTGCACATGACACCCCTCACCTCATTTGCATTACTATGGTAGCTAGAGTGAAGATTGCATATAGCTTTGAATACCTATGAAACCTTTGACCATGGACATGATAGGCTAACTTTGACTCAAAAGTAGGATGGAATCCAAATATTACACTATACACTAAACATAATCGTTTCATAGGTGGTTTGCGGCACAAAGGCTAAAAGACATGCACTGGAAGAGAAAATCAAATATTTTGGAAAAGTGTGCATAAGGTGGGGACGATGATGTTCTACAATCTCTCTTACTAAGTTTACATGCAACATACACATGATTTGACCTATATGGTAGTCTAGAATATCCTATTGAGTATTGTTTGTCATTGTTGAATATGCTTGATAATATGATGTTTGATATGAGGAACATGTGTAAGATTTGCTTGAAGTGACGCACGTCATGTTACACCATGCGTGAGATCGTGATGGTCTTTAGAATGTGCATGAAACATGACATACAAGTTCTTTGAAAGCATGAAAAAGGTTTGATAAATCATGGAATAGATCTTTGAGCTTGATAGTTAATAATGCTAGTCTATTAATTTTATTGCATGATCTTCAAATTGTGATGCATAAACATGCTAAGAATAATACTAAAATAATAACAATCAACTTGAGAGATGGTTGGCTTTCGAATATCTATTGGTGGTTAATGCAACAACATTTCACCTTGGAAACAGGTATGCTATGACAATAAAACTAACTATGCCTCTCGTATATGCCTAGTCCATTAAAATGGCTAATAGGTACAAAGTTGCACAATCCTTGATGCCCGGGATGTTCTTGTGAGGGTCACTTAGCTAAGAGCATTGGGAAAACCTAGGTTAGGCCACCCTATCTGTGTCGACTGAAAAATAACTAGATAATTGTACCACCTAATGTATTATAATAGTTGCATGTTTGACGTATATGTGTGCTTGGTTAGCTAAACTGTAGAGATGGTTGATCTATTGAGCTCCTATAACTCTCCCCTTGTATTTTTTAGATCCAAGTACCATTTACATAACGCGTAAAATAAATTTGGCTTATATTTTTTTTTAATTTTATGCTTTGTGGAAAACAATGAGAAATGTTGAATAATAATTTAATTTTTAGATTTCTTTTGAAAGGTATTTTGACATCTTAAAGATGGGCTAAACCCTTGAATGTAGATGAGAGCCCACTAGATAGTAGTTGAAATTAAAAATATGTAGCATTCTTTATGTTAATGATTCTTGGTGGAAAAAATGTATAACAAGTTGATTCATTTATGGTTCTTACTAGAAATTGGGAAACCAAGTTGAAACGAATTTTAAAATTTAAGGAAAGAGTTTTGAAAATGATGACGAATAAGATGGTGGAAAACTAATTGTAACACCCCCTTTTAGTTGCCCATAAAGATCATTATGGTAAAAAGGTGGCTACTCATTATGGTAAACAGGTGGCTACTCATTTAAAAATGTAAGTAAACTTTGAAAAATATTTTTAAACTTCTCATTTACATGGAAACAATTTCCAATTAATGAATAGAATTAGGAAGGAATTAAGAAAAGGGTGTTACACAAGCAGTTTCAAAGCCCAATTGGTATAATGTACTAGGACTAGTAATAAACCCTAGATATGAAGGGATAATAGTATGATTCAATGGATCAAGTTTGTAATACCTCAAAATTTTAACCTCTAATTAGCCATAGAATAATCGTAATTAACCTAGGATTTAATAATTGTCAACCGTAGCCGATCATAACCAAAACATGTCAAGTTGACCAAATTGAAATGTGGATCAAGAAACTTGAAAAAATAATTTCAAGATCAAAATAGTTGAATTAGGCAATGAACATTGTGAATAAATGCTCATGATGTTAAGGAGATTGAAAAAAGGGGAGGTCGATGCAATGCACTATACTACCCAGAATAGAGAATAGCAACATACATGGTCGTGTGCCCATATTTACACCATAATTGCTACTAGCCTCAGGACCAATACTAAGCATGTCATACATCGACATGTAAAGGGGACTTAAAACTTCAAAAATCAT
This sequence comes from Tinospora cordifolia, assembly GCA_030144865.1. Classification (NCBI taxonomy): domain Eukaryota; kingdom Viridiplantae; phylum Streptophyta; class Magnoliopsida; order Ranunculales; family Menispermaceae; genus Tinospora; species Tinospora cordifolia. The sequence continues at coordinate 10,960 of JAJIYU010009560.1, read as the reverse complement.
GCCAAGAACACATGTTCAAACTAATTCATTTGCTCGCAATCATGGATCCAACTAAGCCTTTCCACCATGATCATAAGTTGGCTTGAATACATGCTTCTCCAATTAGTCCAAGCAAGTCAGCACAAGCTCAAGAGCATTTGAGCATCTCTATGCATCTAAGATGAGCTGACATGCCTCTCTCTACCAACCCCTACATGCCCTACTCTCTCTTATTTGTTTATAAATTAGGCGAGGATGAGTAGAAATCACCCTTTGGAAAAATTCTTGTGTAAAGTGTGTGTGCAAGTGTGAAATATATGAAGACCACTTGGAGGCTTGGAAATCAGTGCTCTAGAGCACTTTATAACTATTTCTAACTCCCCTTTTAATTCCATTCACATGTATACATGAAATCACACACTTTCACATGATAGTTCAAGTGTGTTTTTCACCAATTTTGGGTGAAGTTCATGTGAAACCAAGACCAATTGACACAAGGCCTTAAACATCAGTGGAAAATGCCCATTTCCACAAGTATAATGCCTCAAGAATAACCCACATCCATGAACAATACACCAAAAACCAAACTTTCAAATATAAGGGGTTGCTCACACAAAAATATGACTTTTGAGACTTTGTAACCAATCATCTTTGGATTTGTTTTGAAACTAATCTTGACCATTTAGACCTTGGACTTTACGTCATTAGAATGTGCCCAAAACCACCTTCGAAATGCCATACGAATGGTGGAAAAACTATGACCAAAGGAAAGAGAACCAAACACAAAAAGCATAGGGGTTGACATGAAATCACACCTTCTGTCATATGTGATTCAAGAGAGAGAAATGTATCATTTTGATCTCGAAAATTGGAAAATATAGGACCTAAACCTTTGTGACATGGTAGGGCTTGGAGAAATGAACAAAATGAGTTAAGGAACATGCAAAACTAATACTCAGATGACCTAAATTGAACTTAGAAAATGACCAAGCACCATTTTGCGCAAGCGGAATACTTTGCGTAGTGTGCTATGTCAACTAAATTGCAATCCGAAATTCTAAAACATTGAAAGGTTCTATTTTTAATTTCAAACACACACCTATTCGTTGACGCTCAAGGATCTAAAAGTGTTATTCTAGAGAGCAAAAGTAAACCATATATACACCATAAGACATGAGTCTAATTACATGACTTAATTTCAAGAATATACACTAAAAATTAGTACTCGCATTCATGTATGTGAAACCAAACACATGTCAAAGAGTTGTAGTGATCAAATGATAGTCGCTATTTTTAAAGGACAATCGCTAAGGTGGAAGTGATTTTGTTTTTAAGTGCATTCTAAACTATATTTTATATGTATATTGTAAATGAATGGCCTTAGTGTTTGTCTAAAATATATACATAGGCAATCAAAAGAAATGATGTGATACATGTTGAGAATGATATTGGTGCATTATGCCTATTGATTTTACCTATTGATTACCATGTATGACTTTGAGAAAATGTTGTATGACAAAATATAAAATAATAAGTAAAATGATAACATCCTATTCCTGGTTGCCAGAATCCATCCTGTCTTTCGATCCTTGATCAAGAATTTTTTCGATGAGAACTCAAAGATGCAAGAATTTTTTCTTGAATTTCCTAGTACACTATCATCCCTTCTATGCAATTCGGGGTTGCTTGAATTGGTTCTGGAATTGGACAACCTTAGTCTTGCTCGATGTTTTGAATAGGTGGCTTCGTACCCATAAGCAGGAGCAGTTGCAGGTATCGATTTATGTGAGGGCTTTCATTTTTGTGTTAAGGGTGGTTAGTCTATGGGAAATTGTCACATCTTATGCTGGAGATGGATGTGTGATCACACTATGAGATTAATTGTGCCTTGCATATCTTCTTATTCCATCTGAAGGGTCAAGAATCACATGGAGGCACAACCCTCAACATGACTAATTTTCTTGCAGGGTCACTTGGCTAATGTTTGCCACCCCACCTTGATAGAATAAAAATATAACTTGATGCTTGTATCACATAGTATATTGCAATGGTTGTCTGTGTAAAGTGTGACATCAACCTTCCATATTTGTCTTATAAGTTATTTTATAAAGCCTAAAACCGGTTATTAAGAAAACTATTTACTTAATTTTTAAATAGATCTATAGCAAAAACTAGAATTTCTTTTGAAAACACTTTTCATGTTGAAACCTCATGGGGTGTAGTGTGTCTCAAAGGGCAAGATGTCATTATCATTCTTATCCTATTTCGAGGTTGGCATTTTGGGATAAAAGAAGGCAATTAACATTTGCAACAATTAAGATAACATTCAAAATACTCCAAGATGTGCCTCCTCAATTCCATTAAAAGTTTGCTTTAATAATACTATGGGCCCATATCACATCAAAATATTGCCCTTACTATAAAGGCATACAATCACCCATACTCCATAAGTGCATTTTTCAAAATACATGGAATGTACTTAGATAAATACAAGGAATAAACAAGATACAACAAATAGAAGGTTTGGGCAATGGAGTTCCTCAATCTAATTAATGTGAATCCGCATTTGAAAAAGAAATAGCAGAAAGATGAGCTCATCAAGCCTAGAAATAGAAGAAAGATGACAATTAAATATATAGTGTAATATGATTTGCGATTCAACTAGTTATTTATTAAGGTTGATCATTGGGTAGGGCTACAAGCCCTAAATAACCCATGCACCCTTGCCATCAGACGAAATCATCATGGAAGTGAACATAGTTGAAATGTCACATTGTCTAGCAGTGGATTTTCAAAAACAAGTTTGCTCATAGCCCTAGAAGCTCATGTGGGGTTTTCAATCAGTGACTGGCTCAGCTAGCATTTCAAAAACATATAATGGACTACCACCACCCAATAGTCCCCAAATGTAGATTATTATTTTAATCACATGATTCTTATGTGTACTCATTCGATTTATATACGTATACAAAGAATACCATGTTCTCATGTTGAATCATACAATATGCACCATATAGTGTTCTAATGTTGTTTAGATGTCGATTTCTTTCCATGTTTTCCATCTTTAGATTCATAATATCTTGGGGGGTTAGAACACCATTAAGTATTGTCTTGTTTGCTTTAATCACTGAAAATTGTTATCTATCTACAATAACATACATAATGAATAGTTCTTAGAGGCATGATACATAAAAAATGCAACAATAACATGCTTATGATTCTCATCACACATTAACACAACACACTAAGAAATACAAATCATTGATTGTGAATAAATTAGGTACATGAAACTATCACCTAAGACATTATTCAAGACTTCTAGACATGGATGTTTAAGACATTAAAAGTATACTCATCCTCACCTCAGTGATGAAGTAATATAACTACCATCTCTCTTATATATGCTCAGTCTCATCTATGTACATATAAAGGTCTATTTTAAGTGTGCAATCTTTTAAACTAATTAATCATTCTCAAATTATGTTTCATAGTGTCAATTTGGTCTATTTTGGCCCTTAAAAAAATCCATTTCTAGAGTACTGGCTCGAATGCGAGAGCACAATCAACCAAAATTTGAAAATTAGCATTTTGTGGGAGTCTTAGTGCAGTGTGCTACTCTATGTTGTTTGGACACAAAATACTGTGCTCATTGCCTCTTAAGTAAGGCTTTCTCGATGTTAGATCTAGGTGTTCTAAGGCTTTTTTTGCTTGATTTTCAATGCTCTACAACATCATAGTGATTTCATACCATGATTTCTAAGTTTTTAAGATCAACTCAAAGTTTTTCTATAGCTTGTATACGTTCGACGGTTGTTGCCATTTCAAGTAAATTACCTATGTTTATGTACTTAGTTCTCACACCTCACTTCATCATTTCATGTCATTCTAGTGGCATTTTAAAGGCATCCCTTACTATTTTCTGAGGATATGGGGTTCATGCTTTTGGGATTACTATGCTACACTTGAAACTAAGCCTAAAATGGGTTGTGAGGTTTGAGTGATCAGAAACTATATTGTGTAGCCACCTAATATGGTGCATTATGTTAGTAGTCCATGGCAAATGGTTTCATGAAATTCTTATGGAGTTGTAACTATGGTAGAGGCCATAATAAAGTTGTGCCAAGGTTTCAATAAGATGATGTTTGTGCATTGCATGGATTGTTCCCCAAAGTGGTTGGCCAACTGAGTATCTATTATGAACAAGTGTTCATGTTCTAGTTTCATACATGAATCTAGGAATAAAAGCATGGTTAGAAATACTTACAATGGGTGACATGTTATTCTCCAAGCTTCCCAAAACCCAGCAAACATCTTTCCCACGAGCCAAGTGTGATCTCCTCACAAATATAGTTAGAGAATGTTCTCCTTCTCTTCTTTTGCCTCTCTATTTCACGTGAAGATTGAATAGGTCAAATGGTCACTTACATAGGTTGTATTATTAGTTTTCAATGGTGATTTGATCAAGAAGCATGTCACTTCAAGTGGTTGGGTTATGCTATGAGTTAGGAAGAATGCCATTGCTTCTTAAAGTCGAGTTTTTTGGTCTTGCATGAAAATGAACATTGGTCACATAGTTTATTTCCCACTTCATTTTCTCGCAAATTTGGGGATGATTGTTCTCCCTTTCTTCCTAGCTAGTCAAAGTTAAGTATAGACTTCCAAGGCATGCAAAATGGCACTCTTTGGACCCTTGGATTGTTGGGAATCATGATGCCAAGTTGCCATCTTGCAAAATACACATTTGGGGGGTTTTGTAACATGCTGCTTCATAGATTTTACACCCACTGGGAGCACTATAGCCCACAATGCAGCATGTTTATGTCATTTTCATTATCTTGATTTTCTCTTTTTTTTCTCAATTTTTTAGTTCTTTTTATTATCTTTAATGTCTCAAGCATTTGGACAAGAAGCTTGTCACCTAATTACATTGTTTCGACCCCTAAATAAATTTTTATATTTTCTTCGTAAGTGTGGTTTACCAGTAAGGACGTTTTCTTGGTTGTGGTTAACCTTTGTTAACTGAAGGTTATTCTAGGTCAAATTAGGATTAATTTGGGTTGATGATGATTAATTAAAGTTTAAAATTTTTGGAGCATCGCAATACAATCCCCTAAAAAGAAATTTTGTCCTCAAAATTTTGTAGGGATATTTACGTATACATGTTGTTGCATACTGCTCAAGTTTGTTGCTCGATAGCCTTGGGTACTTTGCCTTGATCTTGTTTTCCAGCTCCCTAGTCGCTGCTTTAAGTTTTGAATGTCTCCACAGGGACCTTTACTAATAAGATCTTCTTGTTCCTCAAGTTGTGGGTTTTTTTTATCTTGAATTCTCACTGTCGCCTGCTCATAAGTGGCATTGTCTTGCAATTGAATGTCTCCATTGTGAATGACTTGAGATGGGTCCGGATGGTATTTTCTCAACAAAGACACATGGAATATGTCATATATACTAGATAGATTGCGGGGAGAGCTCCAACTTGTAGATTTTGTCCCCAAATTTATTTTATTTAATCTTATTTATCAAATGTTTTTACAAAATTTTGGGGTATTACAACCTACCCCCTTTAAAAGAGATTTCGTCCTCAAAATTGCTTTAGTTTACTCTAGTGTTGTTTAATCATGTACTTCTAGTGAAGAGGTTTGGGTACTTAGCTTTCATCTCGCTTTCTAGCTCCCAAGTGGCCTCTTTTTCCCTATAATGTTTTCAGATAACTTTGACTAAGGGAATGTCCTTTGTTCTCAAGCTTTGTATTTTGCGATCGAGGATCCTAACTATTGCTTCTTCATATGTGGCATCTTCTTAGATGTCCACCTCCTCCAAATGGATTACGAGAGCGGCATTGGGTTCATACTTCCTTAGGATTGATACATAAAACACGTTGTGAGCTGAGGTCGTTCTATTACATAGGTCTAACTCGTAAGTGCATTCTCCAATTCTTCTAAGTATTTCAAACAAACCGATGAATTTAGGTGATAACTTTCCTTTGTATCCAAACCTCTTGATTCCTTTCTGAGAGCTTATCCTCAAGAACACTCTATCACTTACCTAGAACTCATGGGGTTTTCTCCTTTTTGTAGGCATAACTCTTTTGTCTACTCTATGCTGAGGTCAATATCTTCTGTATCTATTTTACTTGATTGTTTATCTCCTCCACTAGCTCTGGCCTAGTAAGCACATGATCCTCAAGTTCAGCCCAATAGGTTGTTGATTTGCATGGCCTACCATAGAGAGCTTCATAAAGAGCCGTCTTTATACTTGCCTAATAACTATTGTTATAGGCAAACTCTACCGAGCGTGGGTACTTGCTTTAGTTTCCCTTGAAGTCAAGGACACGCGACCTCAACATGTCTTTTTGTGTCTGGATGACTCTCTTTGACTGACCATCGGTTTGAGGATAAAAATTGGTGCTCATGATGAGTCTAGTGCCCAACTCCTTCTGTATACTCTACCAGAACTGTGATGTGAATCAAGTCTCTGTCTAACACTATGTTTTTAGGCACACCATGAAGTTGCACTATTTCTTTTACATAGAGCTATCCCAACTTATTAACTTGGTCTGTCGATCTACTAGGCAATAAATGTGTTACCTTAGTGAGACGATCTACAATAACCCATATAGTATCTTCTCCCTTTTGCTACTAGGGTAATCCACTAACAAAGTCTATGACAATATTATCCCACTTCTATTCAAGGATATGGAGTGGTTGTAATATTCTGGTGGGTTTCTTGTGTTCAACTTTTACTTGCTGATGGTTTAGGCATTTATAAACATACTTGGCTATGTCTCTTTTTATTCCTTGCCATCAGTAGGTCTTTTTGAGGTATTGATACATCTTGTCATCGCCTAGATGCATCATGTACTTGGTGTGATACACTTCGTCTAGTATAAATTTTTTACTCTATCCATTCTGAGGTACACAAATTCTTTTTTCAAGCCTTAGGGTAATTTCAGCATCTATCCTGAAGTCAATATGCTTAGCCTTTTCAAATCCTTCTATGAGGTTTGTGAACCAATTATCACGCCTTTGTTCATCCTTGATCTGATGTAAAAGATTTGTTAGGCAAGTCATGTTCTGAGATAAACTTGTTTCTCATTTGAAGCCATGCCCAAGTTATAATCCTCAATTAATTGATACATCTAACCCTTTTCCTCATCCTATTTGTTGAATTTCCTACTCAAGGCATCAACCACCACATTGGCCTTCCTTAGATGGTAATGTAGTTGGAAATCATAGTCCTTAAGGAACTCCATCTATCTCCGCTGCCTAAGTTTAACTCCTTCTTGGTATAGATGTATTTGATGAAAATAGATTAAACTTCTCTCCATAGAGGTAATGTCTCAAAATCTTTAGGGCAAATATAGTGGTAGCCAACTCTAAGTCATGGATTGGATAATTTTGCTCATGGATCTTAAGTTGTCTTGAGGCATATGCAACAACCTTTTTGCTTGCATCAAAACTACACCCAATTTGTTCTATGAAGCATTCATATATAGAACATATTCAACACTATGGGTAGGAGTGACTAAGATGGGGGTTGAAATCAATCTCCATTTCAGTTCTTAGAATGATTGTTCAAGCTTCTCATCCCAATTGAACTTGACTCTCTTTTTAGGTTCAGCCAACTTGGAGAAGTCTCAGATGAATATTCGACACTATCTAACCAGGCCTAAAATCTTATGATCCCTATAACAATTTTGGGTTTTTTCTAGTCTGTGACAAATTCCACCTTATCAAGATCCATAGAGATGCCATCAACTATACTACAGGGCCAAGGAACTTGATCATCTTCATCCAGAATTCACACGTGTTGAACTTGGCATACTAGTGGTTCCTTCTAAGGGTCTCCAACATAATCTTCAAGTGTTCTAAGTGATCAGCTTCTAACATAGAGTATACTAGGATGTCATCTACAAATACCACAACGAATTGATCAAGCTTTTGTCTAAATACTTGGTTCATTTGATCCATGAATGTTGTTGGTGAATTCGTCAACCCAAATGGCATGTAATACCCCAAAAATTGTATGAATATTCGATAAAATTAACTAAATTACTTGAATGAAATAATCCTTAGAAAATTCAAAAAATTGTAGTGGAAATGAGGTACAATGCAATGCATGAAAGGTTCGACAAACTAGAATGCAAAACACAAACATGAGATTTGCACAGACTACCATGGTAATGAAATCTATTGTCGCAGTAGTGCAATGGAAATTCAGAAGAAAAAAAAAGAAGAAGGAAAGAACCGAATTTTGGAAATAGGGGCATGACTACTACAGTAGCCTCTCATGGCAGTGTGTGCAATTTGTGCGAAAACTATTTGAAAAGTTGCCAATTCGCTATTGGAAGCCTCTAAATGTAATAGTAACTTCAAAATACAATTATTACTAAACTATGTGTGTGAAGAACAAGAAATTGGGGCTTTTAGAAACGTTTCTATAGCGTAGACATCCCAAACATTCCAAACTTTGCCCATTGGCATTCTATATAAACCCAAGCATTGCACACCATTCCCCCCATTCCAGCAAGAATGAATCAACACTTCTTGCTCATTCTAGCCCCTCTCTCAGTACCTTGTTTGTTCTCTAAACTATTCTAGATAGCAACTTGAGTGATTGGAAGGTGAGAAAAGAGTTCTTTTCCTCCAAATATTGTGCTTGAAAGAGTATTGATCAACCAAGGAATTGGAGAGTTCCACAAAGGTACAAACACTCTATTTCAATCTCAATTTATATATTTTATGTTCTAGAAGTCAAGCCAATTGGATACCATGGCCATAGGAGTGCACAAGATGAGTAGAAAACATAAGAAAATCAAGTTGTTCACAAACTACCGTGGTAGTGTGACTTTGCTACCACGATAATGCGACTAAGTTGCACAGACTACCGCAGCAACATACTATGGTAGTGATTTGAAAATGTTGTTTTTTCATCTTTGCACACTGATGACCGCAGTAATACCAATTGTTATCGTAGTATAGAATTGAGACCCTATTTGAACTTGGCTAGCATGAATTCTGTGACCATGGGATGACATGTACAATGAAAGACCATTAGATTATGATTTATGATGGTTAAAAACACTTTGTTAAACCATTAATCTTGATTTTCAAGGTTGAAGGACCAAAGAGCTTAAAGGATCAAAGATCAAAGGGATTAACAATTGAGGTGCAAGTGATTTCTAAGTTTTAATTTATTATTTTGATTCAATTAGGTTTTACATGTATGCTTGTTTGAATATGCATGATCTATTTGGAATTGAGTATGCCATGCCTAGAATATGCATGTTTAGGTTTCTATGAATGAAATTTCATGATATGAAATGATGGGTTTCATGCTTACCATGTTTTCTTGTTCAATTCATGTCTATACTTATCATGATTGAGATGTTACATATGATGAAAGATTAATAGCGATTGTAAACATGTATCGGCACAGTGTCCCATAGGGGATTACTATGGGTGTTCTCATGAATAGAACGATGGGTTCGTCCCTAGTTCAATAGATGGAACAATGGTTGAGACCCTAGTTCTTGGATAATGGGTGTGACCCAAGATCCATTGGAAACTGGCATGAAAGTTTACCCTTTCTTCCCTTGATGAGAATGTGTAGAAAGAGGAGACACAGATTAACCCTTTTGGTCTTAACTATAACTGTTAAACAAGTAATTGGTTGAATCATATAACGTTTAGAAGTGTCTAACATGTATGTCTTATTTGTTGAAATAATGACTTAAATATTTAGAATGATCTACTGAGTTTTATGCTTACCCTTCCTTTTTCTAACATTTCAAGGAATTGACAAATAGAGATCACATGAATGTCATGTAAACAACATTTGTTAGAGTTTATTTAATTGTAGGGCGTATTGGCCCAAATTTTGTTATTTGAGATTATTTTCGTTGTAATAAACAGTTAATCAATAATATTTAATTATTTTTTCAAGATATCATGTTTTCGTATTGAGAAATGTTATGAGTTAAGGTTACTTAGGAAATCCTAAGGATCTGGGACTAAGATGGAAAGATCGAAATAAATTAAGGTTGGCCCACCGCCTGGCCAAGTGGTGTGGTCCACGTGTGAAGATTTAGGGGAGGCAAGGTGTTATATGGCATCACCGTGAACTCAAAGTGTCCATACCGCGTCTTGAGGGTTGTCTTGTATATATCTGACTCTCGGATTCTTAATTGATGGTTCCCTGACCTAAGATCAATCTTAGAGAAATGAGTGGCTCCTTTCAATTGGTCAAATATGTCATCTATCCTTGGTAGGGAATACTTGTTCTTTACTGTTGCCTAATTGAACTTTCAATAGTCAACATATAGTCTCATGGAACCATCTTTCTTCTTCACGAATAATACCAGAGCTCCCCATGGTGTGATTCACTTGATCTGATGAATCTTTTTTCTCGGAGCTTGTCTAGTTGGGTCTTTATAATTCAATTAGTTCCGCTGGTGCCATTTTATGGGAAGGTATGGCTATGGGTTGGTTCCAGGGTGAACTTCAATCTCTAACTCTATTTTCCTAGCTGGTGTTAGTCCTATTAAGTTATCTGAGAATACATCTTCACGTTCCTGAACTACTTCTAAGTCTAAGATGCTTCTTTGTTCTTGAGAGTCCTCCTTTAAGAGTTTCTTGAACTCATTTTTCTACCTCAAGCAATTTAAAATGGCTATCGTCAGGCTTCTAGGTAATCTTTGCATATTGCCATTGATTTTAGAGGTTTCTCCTAAAGGTAATGTTATCGTTACTCTCCTTTTAGGACAATCTATTTGTGTTTGATACTATGTTAACCAATCCATCCCCAAGATTACGCCTTATCCACAAAATAGAATTACACAAAAGTTGACTGAGATCAATTTATCTCCAAACCTAAGGTTAGAACTACGCATCCTTTTTGAGGCGATGATAGACCCTAGAGCATTGAGATGCTTATTCAATTCAATCATGCAAGTGCTTGCTAGCATAGCAAAATTCTAAGT
>JAJIYU010009559.1:0-16911 GCA_030144865.1 Tinospora cordifolia | reverse complement strand
AATTCAATAATATATATATATATATATATATATATATATATTATTGAATTAAATCATTTTAAGTTCTATTTCATTCATTTTTTCTTAACTCCACTAAATAATTATTATCGTTTTCTTATTTACCTTATTTTTCATTTAATACCCACATTGATTAATACTATTGCTGAAAAATCACGCGCATTAATTTATATAATTTTCATAAAATCATAATTTATATATATTTCAATAAAATCATGTATTTTTATTTATAATTCATTAATTGATATATAAAAATATATGTCAAACCTGTCGATTTAATGTCCAAAAATATAGATTGTTACCCACAAATTTATGATGTATGTTAAAAAGCATGTAATCTGACTCAATATATGAATGATTGCATGTTTTCAAAGATATTATATATAAGTTTGCTATTGACTTATGAGATTTTGAGCATGCTAAACTTAGAAAGTTTTGAATGCCACATTAAATATGTGATGACCCACACTTTTGACATCGGATTGACGGATCCAACATTTATGTACTCCATGTATTTTCTAAAATTTTAATGAGAAAATACAAAATTTTTCCCAATTTTTTCCAATTTTGGATTAATTATTAAAGAAAATAGAAATAATTCAAAAAAATGCAATTTTAAGGAGAAAACATATAAACATATTAGGAAAAAGTGTTTTCTTGGAGAAAATAATTTATAGGATTAATTTACAAATTTCGGGAGCAATTATCGGATTTTTAGAATGATAAATGTAATTTTCGGGTGAAAAATATGATTTTGGAGGAAATTATTCAATTTTTGAAGAAAATAATTAAATAAATGATGAAATGTTGGTATTTTGATGGAAAATGATGAATTAGATAATTTAGGATTTTAAGGGACGAAAAATGCAAAATTTTGATATATAATACATATATATTTGTATATGTATTGGTAAAAAGAAAAATGAAAAACTAAAAAATAAAAAAATAATAATAATAAAGGGGGGACCTGGGCTAACCCAGGCGCGTGGGCCGACCCACGCCCCCATGGGGGTCTAGCCCCCTTGCCTTTCCTTGATTTTGTGCGTCTTTTTGGGGTTTTGGGGGCGATTTTTGACCGAATTTTGGGGATTTTCAGCAGCTATTTTTCCAGCAAAACCATGGGAGTTCATGGTTTGTAACTCATGGTTTTGCCATCACTTCATGGCCTCCAATTTGGCCAATGAAGGCTGCCAACTGAGCATTCAGCATGTGATGCTAAGTGCTACCTGGATGCCACATGCCATCCACACCCTTGCTAAGCAAGCATCCTCATGCAACAAAAAGACATTCTTGAGCTCAAACTCTAGAATTTTCAGATTCTGTAGTAAACTTTCCAAGCACATAACTTCTTCAATTCTCCACCAAATCCTGCAAACTATAGCTTGATTTGAAGCTTGTACCACCACCTACAAGGTCCTACAAGTGGTTTGCCCAGTCTTGGAGCTGTTTGAAGTAGAAAACATCAAGAAGAGGGCTGTCCACACTGCTTAAACCTAGAAAAACTAGAAAGTGTGTGTTGGAACCACTTTTGAAGCCTTGGACCTTGGCCATTTCCAGTTCCTTTTTGAAGGTAAAATGGTTCATTCCCTTCATTTTCATATGTACTTTGATCTTCAAGAGTTAGAGAGTGAAAAATAGGGTTTTATGCATGATTTTAGGACCCTTGAAGTTGGTTGCTTACTCACTGTTGCAACTATGTAACAGAAATAGTTGGAGCAACCTTGGGAAAGCTCATACCAGAACCAATCCAGACTCATCCCTCAGGTGAAACCCTTCACTTTACCTCTCATGAAGTGTATTCAAGTGTCCAAGTGGTAGAAATTGCATATTAGAACGTTTAATATGTTTTGTGAGTTTCTGGTATTCACTGTGCGACTTACTGTTACAACAGTGCTGACAGAAAGAGGTTGAGACCAGAACAAGAGCTATATTTGGGACACTTCAAGGCACCCTTTCAAGCTGGAACCAGAGGCATTGTAGACTCCATAATAGAGGTTCCAGAAAGGTATAAAGACTTGACCTTAAACTCTTATGGATGTGTCTTGTTATACATGCAAATATGCCATGATTGTAGGGTGCTAGAGCAAATTTCCTTGTGTTCTTTAGAATGTTGATGGAATGTTAGACATGTTTTTGATGTTGCATGCTATTGATTCGAAGTGTTTGTGATTAGTGAATATGTTATGACCTGTAAACTATAAGTGGACACAAGAAACAACCCATCGGATGGTGATTGAATGAGGGAAAAGAACACTAGAAGATTGTAGAATCCTTGAACCCAGAAATTTCCTATAATCTGGCCGAAATTTCTAAGATAAAATTGACTGACCAAACCATAATGTATTGAGCTGAAATTTGGTGGAGAGACCCTTAGATATGCTTAAAAGTGGCCTACAAAATTTCAGGACATTCTGATATGTGTAGCAAGGTCAACTAAGGCAAACAGGCACTACCTGTCACAGGGGATATGGGATCTGTGCAGTTTCTGTTATCATGCTTAGAAACCTTAGTAAATGGGTCCAAAAATTGTAATTTAAAATTTTGGAGAAACTTTAAGAAGTCTTTAAAAGTGTTTCAAAGTTTGGTGAAAATTCGATGAACGGATTGCCCGCAGAAAAATCAAAAAAATGGTTGCGCAGATAGGGTCATAGGCTAAGGTTTATGCCTAAGTAATGAGAATTGGGAATATTGACTCTTTTTAGCCCAATTGGCCCATAAAGACCAGAATTAATCCTGTGTGACTTTGTTGACCAGCTAGGTCAGCAAATGATAAGTTGAATAGGGTTGACCAAGATTGACCGAGGTCAATCAAATGGGCATAGTAACTAAGGTAAGGTGAACGAACGTATGCGAACTATTCTTGACTAGGTAAAGTAATTGATTAACCAATGATGTAGAATTAGAGTGAGCCAAGTCCTATGTTAATGCTAAGCAGTTGCGTCGATTTCGCAGGACCCAGTGCTAGCGGGACAGAACCGGTCCCGAGAGGAGCGCTGGTAGCGAAACATCCCTGTGAGTAGTGTTTTCTAACTCATTTCTTAGAACTTGTTATTATGTGCATTGTGAAAATGGTGTTACATATTGTAATGAACTTGCATCCTTTGAATGAGTTTTAAATGAAAAGTGCACCGAATGTCGAGGTCCGGGAGCGGTTAGGGTATTGGATGCGGTAGAGCAATTAGAGCGAGTTGTGACCCTGATAGTGACCACCTAGCACAGAGTGCCTGTTGAGGGGTTCTGTGGGCCTACGATGATGGCAACAGCAATAAGTCGTAATCGGGTCGTCACGATATGTCTAACTGTCTGCAACTCGCTCGTTTATTGATTGGGCTCCCCTAGAGCATCGAGTGACCACCTAGCACAAAGTGCCCTGAGGGGGGGGGGTTCGGTGGGCCCACATTTGGGTCGTCACCAATACACCTAACCATCGGGTTTCTCCCGCTCGAGTGGATTTATATGTTTTCAACATTATTAAAACTGTTTTTGAATGGAGGTGCACGACCGCATTATGAATTTAAATTGTGTTTATTGTTGCATTCACTTGCATAATGCTATTGCTCATGCATTCATGACACATGTTTTAACTGTGGGATACTTTCTTTAAGTTTGAACTAGACTGCATTACTCACTGAGCCGCCGTGGACAATTAGGCTCACTACTCTAACTTTTCAGGTTCTTCAATAGCAAATAAGGGCAAGGAAGTGTTCATCGCGTAGAGCCGCGTTCCCTTACTCTTTTTGGTAGGACTTCTTTGTATTTTCCTTTCTGTTATCGTCTTTTGAGGGTTAGGACCTATGTATAGGGGTGAGGATAACCTGTATATAATGAACAGTCTCTCCCGTTGCTACACATGTTGTAATGACCCGTTTTGGAAATATGAAATTCTTATTGGTGTTCGTATGTTAAATATCTTCTGCATTCCTTATGCTTACTCTGATAGTGTGTGATGTGGTGTTGTATGTTGAGGCTTAACAGTATCTTGGCAAACTCGGCTTGTGGGTGGGTTTGTTGGGACACTGTGCCGGTCGGTTCGTCCTTCATTTTAGGGAAGGGGTCCCGACAAAATAAACATAAATAAAGAATTGAACTACGTACCTGTACAGTGAATCAATAGTTGGTCACCATGGGTGTTCTCAAATAAATGGAGTAGCCTCTACGATTGAAGAATGGAATGGCGAGTGTATCCCTAGTTCACTAATATAGGATGATGGGTGTGTCCCTAAACTCCTTATTGTATAGTGTGTGTCACTACTTACTAATTGACTTATTAACTTGAGGAGAACACAGGGAATAATCCTTTTTGTCTGACTAAAAAGTGAAAAACAAATGAAAATTTTCAATCACATAATATTTGATAAGTATATGCATTTTGTATATTTTGGCTTGAATTATTTTGGCTTGAATTATGCATTTTGTATTGTGTATGATCCAATGGGCTCCTTGAGCTCACCCTGCTTCTTATTTTTCAAGTAACCATTAGGAGAAAGCTAGCGTTGATGAGACACAATGAAGAGTAGTTTAATAGTAGACCAACCTGATGATGTCATCTTAGTAGTAAATTTGTCTATTGGTTTTAGTTTTGACATGTAGCCTAGAGAGTTAATAGTTATTCTATGTTTGTACTTTATTATTTTAAACTCAGCCAAGCTTTTAATTATTAATTAATTGATCAATTTGTTTATGCACTGCTGTGATTTTGTGGGATGTGACCTGGTGTGTCTAAGAAGTTATCATAATGTAATAGTAATTCCCAGATTATCAATTGTGACATTTGAAAGAATGAAAATAAAATGTATATGTCCATATACAACAACTATTATGGAATTGTTTATGGTTTGGGAATCAAGGTGTTACAAAGTTGGTATCAAAGTTTAGGTTGTAGGTTTAAGGAATTGGTAATTGGGAAATGATGAAGGTTATAGGTTCATGGGAGGAACCATTCAACCAAGTATTGAGTACTTAGGTCTAGGAGAAGACCTTAGGTATTGATTCGGGTGTTGCCAAGGTGGCATGGTGCATCAAAATAATTTCAAAGCTTCTAAGACATAAGTTAGAGATAAAAAGGTGTGAAAATGAAATACTTATTTGGTTAGGATTTGAGATTGAGAGGATCCTATATCTTTGGTTTTTACATGATATGGGATGCTTTGGAATTCGAAGGTATGGAGAAATCTTGGACTTGTGGATTGACGAACCATGTTTAATGAATGGTTGATGACTTTGGAAGAGTTTGTTTCCCTATGCTTAACTGGTATGGTACGATTGAGTATAGTGGGGCTTGTGAGGCCTTAGTTATGCAGACCTTTGCAAAATTGTATGGGTTTAGTGAGATTTCTAAGTGAAAGTCTATGTTATCAGGCAAGGATGGTCTGAGATACTCAAACTCAGAGGCATGGATGAAAACTGAGAAGTTTCTCTATACTAGCATGAAATTATATGACTATATGTATGATTGTTTGCATGTATGATACATATATTTAAATTCTATAGTATGTATATATATATATATATATATATATATATATATATATATATATATATATATATATATATATATATATATTATGAATATTACTATCACCAAACCCAAATTTTGTACCTAGAAACATCAAAGGTTCCAAAACTATCTTGTTGTGGACTTACAAGCATAAATCAATAGGCCATTGAACAACAAGAACCTAGAGACATGAACCCAACATCATGATAACACAATTGATATAAATAATACGTTAATATTACGAATCACTTGGTTGTGTAGATGGAATCATAAGGAAGTGGGAACAACAATAACAATAATCGCAACAAGAAGGAATTGTAGTGGGGTTACTATGACGATCCAGATTTTAACAGAAGATATAACCTGCAAAATCCTAGAAATAGGAGTGGTTGAATTGATGATTCTGATGAGGAAGAATAACACATAGAGATCACATTTAGTTGGGCACAAAAGATTTTAGTTTTTCATCATGGATTAAGGCCTGAGATGAGGCAAAGGCTTTCACCATATGATTTTTGGTTACTTCAAGAAATTATGGGGATAGCCAAGCAAATTGAAAAAAAAGTTGTCCAAAGAAGACATCAAATAGATGCTTTTGGTAGGAATCATAGAAAAAGATGTCATAAGGACGAATCATTTTCTTTTGTAGAAAGCTTGGATATTTATTTTATTATTGACAACTATGTAAAAACTTTGAATTTCATATGGTATAAATGAGATGCCATTTCATTTATATTGATGTTAAAAATTGCTGATATGGATATCTATGATTAATTTTGTAATAATTAAATGAATATTTGGTTTGTAGAAAATGGCTAGGTAGGTACAAGAGGAATGTCACAAGAGTTGCCACCACTAACAAGGCTGAATAGCAGGAACAAGGGGCATAGGTCAATACTACTAAGGTCTAGATAGGCACTGTGTTGACTCATGAGTTGTTGACTAAGATCACCAAGAGATTATTTATGGTAATGAAATAGTAATGCTCTAGTTTTCCGTTATGACATGTGACAAAATGAAAATAAAATACATATGGCCATTTATGTGCAAGAAATTATGAAATTGTCTATGGTTTAGGAATCAAGAAGTTACAACATTCCACCCTCAAATTGATTGCCAGTCGAAGAGAGTAATTTAGATTTTAGAAGAAATGTTGAGAGCATTGGTCTTTAATTTCAAGAAAAATCAAAGTAAGTACCTATATTTACCATAATTCGCTTATAACAATAGTTATTAGACTAGCAGTCAAATGGCTCCATATGAGGTTCTTTGGTAGATCTCGTAGATCCCCATCATGTTGGGTAGAGCTTGAAGATCATGTACTTATTGGTCTAGAATTGATGTGGTGTTGTATGTTGAGGCTTAACAGTATCTTGGCAAACTCGGCTTGTGGGTGGGTTTGTTGGGACACTGTGCCGGTCGGTTCGTCCTTCATTTTAGGGAAGGGGTCCCGACAAAATAAACATAAATAAAGAATTGAACTACGTACCTGTACAGTGAATCAATAGTTGGTCACCATGGGTGTTCTCAAATAAATGGAGTAGCCTCTACGATTGAAGAATGGAATGGCGAGTGTATCCCTAGTTCACTAATATAGGATGATGGGTGTGTCCCTAAACTCCTTATTGTATAGTGTGTGTCACTACTTACTAATTGACTTATTAACTTGAGGAGAACACAGGGAATAATCCTTTTTGTCTGACTAAAAAGTGAAAAACAAATGAAAATTTTCAATCACATAATATTTGATAAGTATATGCATTTTGTATATTTTGGCTTGAATTATTTTGGCTTGAATTATGCATTTTGTATTGTGTATGATCCAATGGGCTCCTTGAGCTCACCCTGCTTCTTATTTTTCAAGTAACCATTAGGAGAAAGCTAGCGTTGATGAGACACAATGAAGAGTAGTTTAATAGTAGACCAACCTGATGATGTCATCTTAGTAGTAAATTTGTCTATTGGTTTTAGTTTTGACATGTAGCCTAGAGAGTTAATAGTTATTCTATGTTTGTACTTTATTATTTTAAACTCAGCCAAGCTTTTAATTATTAATTAATTGATCAATTTGTTTATGCACTGCTGTGATTTTGTGGGATGTGACCTGGTGTGTCTAAGAAGTTATCATAATGTAATAGTAATTCCCAGATTATCAATTGTGACATTTGAAAGAATGAAAATAAAATGTATATGTCCATATACAACAACTATTATGGAATTGTTTATGGTTTGGGAATCAAGGTGTTACAAAGTTGGTATCAAAGTTTAGGTTGTAGGTTTAAGGAATTGGTAATTGGGAAATGATGAA
Organism: Tinospora cordifolia; assembly: GCA_030144865.1. Classification (NCBI taxonomy): domain Eukaryota; kingdom Viridiplantae; phylum Streptophyta; class Magnoliopsida; order Ranunculales; family Menispermaceae; genus Tinospora; species Tinospora cordifolia. Next base: position 9,088 of record JAJIYU010009559.1, on the reverse strand, counting down.
GGTTATAGGTTCATGGGAGGAACCATTCAACCAAGTATTGAGTACTTAGGTCTAGGAGAAGACCTTAGGTATTGATTCGGGTGTTGCCAAGGTGGCATGGTGCATCAAAATAATTTCAAAGCTTCTAAGACATAAGTTAGAGATAAAAAGGTGTGAAAATGAAATACTTATTTGGTTAGGATTTGAGATTGAGAGGATCCTATATCTTTGGTTTTTACATGATATGGGATGCTTTGGAATTCGAAGGTATGGAGAAATCTTGGACTTGTGGATTGACGAACCATGTTTAATGAATGGTTGATGACTTTGGAAGAGTTTGTTTCCCTATGCTTAACTGGTATGGTACGATTGAGTATAGTGGGGCTTGTGAGGCCTTAGTTATGCAGACCTTTGCAAAATTGTATGGGTTTAGTGAGATTTCTAAGTGAAAGTCTATGTTATCAGGCAAGGATGGTCTGAGATACTCAAACTCAGAGGCATGGATGAAAACTGAGAAGTTTCTCTATACTAGCATGAAATTATATGACTATATGTATGATTGTTTGCATGTATGATACATATATTTAAATTCTATAGTATGTATATATATATATATATATATATATATATATATATATATATATATATATATATATATATATATATATATTATGAATATTACTATCACCAAACCCAAATTTTGTACCTAGAAACATCAAAGGTTCCAAAACTATCTTGTTGTGGACTTACAAGCATAAATCAATAGGCCATTGAACAACAAGAACCTAGAGACATGAACCCAACATCATGATAACACAATTGATATAAATAATACGTTAATATTACGAATCACTTGGTTGTGTAGATGGAATCATAAGGAAGTGGGAACAACAATAACAATAATCGCAACAAGAAGGAATTGTAGTGGGGTTACTATGACGATCCAGATTTTAACAGAAGATATAACCTGCAAAATCCTAGAAATAGGAGTGGTTGAATTGATGATTCTGATGAGGAAGAATAACACATAGAGATCACATTTAGTTGGGCACAAAAGATTTTAGTTTTTCATCATGGATTAAGGCCTGAGATGAGGCAAAGGCTTTCACCATATGATTTTTGGTTACTTCAAGAAATTATGGGGATAGCCAAGCAAATTGAAAAAAAAGTTGTCCAAAGAAGACATCAAATAGATGCTTTTGGTAGGAATCATAGAAAAAGATGTCATAAGGACGAATCATTTTCTTTTGTAGAAAGCTTGGATATTTATTTTATTATTGACAACTATGTAAAAACTTTGAATTTCATATGGTATAAATGAGATGCCATTTCATTTATATTGATGTTAAAAATTGCTGATATGGATATCTATGATTAATTTTGTAATAATTAAATGAATATTTGGTTTGTAGAAAATGGCTAGGTAGGTACAAGAGGAATGTCACAAGAGTTGCCACCACTAACAAGGCTGAATAGCAGGAACAAGGGGCATAGGTCAATACTACTAAGGTCTAGATAGGCACTGTGTTGACTCATGAGTTGTTGACTAAGATCACCAAGAGATTATTTATGGTAATGAAATAGTAATGCTCTAGTTTTCCGTTATGACATGTGACAAAATGAAAATAAAATACATATGGCCATTTATGTGCAAGAAATTATGAAATTGTCTATGGTTTAGGAATCAAGAAGTTACAACATTCCACCCTCAAATTGATTGCCAGTCGAAGAGAGTAATTTAGATTTTAGAAGAAATGTTGAGAGCATTGGTCTTTAATTTCAAGAAAAATCAAAGTAAGTACCTATATTTACCATAATTCGCTTATAACAATAGTTATTAGACTAGCAGTCAAATGGCTCCATATGAGGTTCTTTGGTAGATCTCGTAGATCCCCATCATGTTGGGTAGAGCTTGAAGATCATGTACTTATTGGTCTAGAATTGATTGAAGAAATGAATGATCAAGTGAAACTGATTCAAAGGAGATAAGCCACAACCCAAAGTTGGTAGAAGAATTATGATGAAAAACTAATAAGACTTCTAGAGTTCCTAGAAAGCAATAGAGTATTTATGAGGGTCAGTCTTCGTAAAGGCAGTCAGAGATTCGGACAGAGGGTAAATTGTTGCTAAGGTTTATTCTATTTGAGATCTTACGCCAATTGAAATATTGTGCATATGAGTTGGATCTGCTTAACAAGATGTCCTTGATACACAATGTGCTCAACATATCACTGTTATGCAAGTATGAGCCAGACCCTTCCACTTTGTACAATGGGAGGACATAGACACATGTGATTATGCCACATATGAGGAAGCCAATATCAACATACTAAAATCACAAGACTCAAAGCTTAAGAACCAAGAATATTCCATTGGTTAAAGTCATGTGGAGACATCATAGAGTTTAAAAAGAAACTTGGGAGTTAGAAAGCGCGATGTGAACCAAGTACCCAAACCTCTTCACGAGAAACACCTGATGGAGATCAATTCTACACACATAGAATGCAAGTAGGTACTTCAAATTTCGAGGATGAAATTCCATTTAAGGGGGATAGTTATAGTGTTTTACAAACTTTAGAAAATTTTCAAAAAATAATAAATTTTATAAATATCAATTATTCCCAAATTTTATGAATAAATAAATAAATAATAAATAATATTTATTTATGAATGGTCATAACTATATGATTGATAAGTTTTGAGTAAAAACAAAATTTCGAACTTAAACTCAAAAGCATTAATAATAAAATAAAATATTTTAATCACAAGAATTACTTAATAATCCAATTGCTTAAAACAATATGTTTAAAATAGGAGGTTTCAAATTTGAACCTTAATTGATTAATTTTTGCTTTATAAAAAGTAATAAATAATATTTGCATGGAAACAATCACAAGTGATCGACCTAGAAAAAAATTATTAAGAAAAATAGCATAATAATAATCTTGAATAATTATTATAGATTAATATAATGTACATTAAATTAGATCAAGACATGTGACATTTTTTAATGGCCCATAGAATTAAAATACAACAAGGACCATAAGATTATTATTTTAAACTAGGCACCAATATATATATATATATAATGTATTCAAATTTTGAATTTTGAATTTAAATTCCTTCCTTAAAGAAGTAGATTTTTGCTTTATAAAAAAGTAATAAATAATATTTGCATGGAAACATCGACAAGTGATCCACCTAGACTAATGATAAGCTTTACCAATGATTGTAGATTAATATAATGTACATTTAATTAGATCAAGACATGTGAGTTTTAATAGCCCATGGAATTAAGATACACTAAGGACCATAAGATTATGAGTTTAAACTAGGTGCCAATATATATATATATATATATTCGAAATTTAAATTCCTTCCTTGAAAAAGTAGATTTTGTGTAATTAGAAATTAAAAAAATGAGGAAAGAATTTTCTATAGGTGACAACATGGGATGACCTTGTAAGACCCTAGAATTTTGTTGGATAATTAAGTAAAATGAAATAAAATAATTCAAATAAAATAAACCTTTTGAGAACCATAGAAATAACTGTGCAAAAGATGTACAACTCAATATACAAAGTAGTGGGAAAACCATAACAAAACTCAGAAATTTGCACAAGGCCATCTCATTAGTTACCACGTTAATGGAATTCACTACCACGGTAGTGCTTTTTTGCCTAGGAAAGACGAAGGAAAACACTGTATTCTGGTCACCATGATATTGCATTTCCACTCCTACGGTAATATGTAAAAACTTATGCAAAAGTGACTGTGAAGAATTTTCAAATGGTTATATAACGTTTCCAAACGCGTGAGTTGTTGCTAAATCCATCACTTACTAAAACTTGTGCACAGGAAACAAGCAAAATAGAAAGGAAAAGTGTTTAGCAAAGGTTTCTACCAAGGAAACAACAAAAAAACTTCCTAAACCCCCCCTAATTGAACTCTATATAATCCTAGCATAAGCACCCATTCTCATCACTCAAGCAAGCACAAGTCCTTTCTCTTCTTGCTTTTCTAGATGTGTTTTTGACACTCTTTCATTCTCTAGTCGTCCCACATAGCGACCATATATAGTAGTAGGAAGAAGGACAACCTAGAATGTTGCATAGTAGTAGCAAGAACCTATTTTTGGACGTTCTAGTGGAACAACTGGTGGATTCAATGGATCAAAGAAGGTATAATGACCCTATCTAACTCTCAGTACGTGGTTCGAGGTCTAGAGTTTGAGGTATTAGAATGCCAAGGTCATAGGCAATTAAGGGACCCTAGAAACATGCACGAAAATCCACATTTTGTCCTGATTACCATGATATTGATCATTGTTACCACAGTAATGCATTTTTTTTCCTCTATTTATGTACTTTTCCTTTGATTATCGTGGTGCTCTACCGCAGTTGTATAATGCATTTTTGACATTGTCTTCTGGTTACAGTGGTAGTCTAATATGATAATGAGTCTATTTTGCTGTGTCACCCACTGGTTACCACGATAGTTTATCGCGGTAATGCAATCTTTCTTCACTAATTCCCTCTAGTTACTATGGTAGTGCATCTACACTTCACGTTTCTCACTTTAACGTTCTGATTATTGCAGTAATCCTTTCTCATACTGCTATACACAGAACCAGGGACATATTTAGACTCATCTAGGATGATATTCTTGCACAATTAAAGGCCATATTAGATAGAAATCATTAGAGATATGATTTAAAAGTGTTAGAAACACATAAATATCTAAGAATAATGTATTGAATCTAATCTTTAAGGTTGAACACTCAAGAAGTGTAACGAACCGTATTTTAGAAATTGATGGACTCGATATATATTTTCATATATTAATAAATGAATTATAAATGAAAATATATGATTTTATCGGTGTTGCATAATTTAATGTGTGAATTAAATGAAAATATGTGATTTTTCGTGATAGTATTAATTAATGTGCATATTAAATGAGAAATAATTGAGGAATGAAATAAAATTAAAATATTTATGTGTGATGAAAAAAATGAATGAATAAAATGAATTGATGCAATAAATTAATTATTGTATTTACATATACATACATATATGTATTTATATGCATATATCTATGTACATATACATGTAGACACACACACACACACACAGATATATATATATATAAGATGGAGCATGTTGATTAGATAATGAAATTAAATCTATATGTGTAAAGATATAATTGATGGTTGAGTTAAATATATGTGTAAAGATAAATATATATGTTGATTAGATAAATATGTGTTTGGTTGGATCAAGATAATGCAAAATAATAATAATAATAATAATAATAATAATAATAATAATAATAATAATAATAATATAAAACAAAATAAGTAGATAATGGGTATGAGTTGGATGGATAAAATAAAATGAGATTATCTATTTATAAGTATATATGTGACGACTCATATTTTTGACATCGAATTGACGGATCCGACATATATGTATTCTATGTATCTTCTGAAATTTTAATAAGAAAATACAAAATTTCCCCCAATTTTTCCCAATTTCAAATTAATTATTAAAGAAAATAAAAATAATTTGAGAAAATACAATTTTAAGGAGAAAACACATGAAAATATTAGGAAAATGTGTTTTCTTGAGGAAAATAACCTTTAGGATTGATTGATGAATTTTTGAAACAATCCTGAAATTTTTAGAATGATAAATATAATTTTTGGGAGAAAAATATGATTTTTGAAAAAATTATTCAATTTTTGGAGAAAATTATTAAATAAATGATGAAATGGTGTATGATAGTGGCATTTTGATGAAAAATGATGAATTAAACAATTTTTAATAATTTAGAAAAAAATGTGAAATTTTAGTATATAATACATATTTAAAGGTATATGTATATGTAAATAAGGAAATAAAATGAAAAAAAAAAATTGGGCAGCTTCAGCGCACGGGCCAAATGGCCCATGCGAGCTGAAGCGGGTTGGGTCGTCCAGGCCCGACGGCGTCGAACCGTGAACGGGTCAACGGCCCGCGCGAGATCATGGCCCTGCATGGGCCAACCCACGCTTGGCCGGCCCATGTGCCCAGATGGTCCAGCCCCCCTTCTCTTTTGTCCTCTTGTGCGTGAAATATCCAATTTTTGGCCGATTTTTGTACAATTTCCAGCAGATTTTCCAGCAAAAACCATGGGAACTCATGGTTTATAATCCATGGTTTTGCCATCACTTCATGGCCTCCATTTTGGCCAATGAAGGTTGCCAACTGGGCATCCAGCATGTGAGGTTGAATGTCACCTGGAAGCCACATGTCACCCACATCTTTGCCAAGCAAGCATCCCCATGCAACAAAATGGCTTCCTTGAGCTCAAAGTCTAGAAATTTCATATTTTTGTAGCCAACTTTTCCAGCTGAGATCTTCTTCAATTCTCAACCAAATCCAGCAAACTATAGCTTGATTTGAAGCTTGTACCACCACCTACAAAGTTTCACAAGGGGTTTGCCTAGTCTTGGAGCCATTTGAAGCAGAGATCATCAAGAAGAGGGTTGTCCACACTTTTTAAACCCAGAAAAAAATCAGAAAGTGTGTGTTGGAACCACCTTTGAAGCCTTGGACCCTGGCCATTTTCAGTTCCTTTTTGAAGGTAAAATGGTTCACTCCCTTCATTTTCGTATGTACTTTCACCTCCAAGAGCTAGAGAACGAAAAATAGGGCTTTGTACATGATTTTCGAACCCTTGAAGTGGATTACTTACTCACTGTCACAACTATGTAACAGAGACAGTTGGAGCAACCTTGGTAAAGCTCACTCTTGAACCACTATAGGCTCGTCCCTAAGGTAAAAATCCGTCATTCTACTGCTTATCATGAGTATTCAAGTGCCCATGTGGTAGAAACTAGAAATTGAAACATTTAATGTGTTTTATAAGTCACTGTTGCTGACTGTTAGACTTGTTGTTGCAACAGTGCCGATAGAAACAGTTTGAGACCAGATTTGGGGCCATATTTGGGACACCTAAAGGCACCCCTTCGGGCTGGAACCAGAAGCATTGTAGACCCCATAGTAGAGACTCCAGAAGGGTATAAAGACTTGTCCTTGAGCTCTTGTGGGATGTGTCTTGTTATACTTGCAAATATGCCATGATTGTAGGGTGCTAGAATAGATTTCTTGTGTTCCTTGGAATATAGCAGAATATTGATGGAATGGTAGACATGTTTTTGATATTGCATGTTACTGATTCGAAGTGGTTGTGATAAGTGGATGTGTTATGACCTGTAAACTGTAAGTAGACACAAGAAACAACCCATAGAATTGTGATTTAATGAGGGAAAAGAACACTAGAAGATAGTAGAATCCATGAACCCAGAAATTTCTTGCAATCTGGCTGAAATTTCTGAGATAAAATTTACTGACCAACCTAGGTAGATTGAGCTGAAATTTGGTGGAGAAATCCTTAGTTATGTCTAGAATTTGCCTACCAAATTTCAGGACATTCTGATGTGTGCAGCTAGGTCAATTAAGGCAAACAGTCACTGTCTGTCATAGGGTATACGGGATCTGTGCAGTTTCTGTTGTCATGCTTAGAAACCCTAGTAAAAGAGGTCCAAAAATTGTGATTTAAAATTTCGAGAAAATTTTAGGAAGTTTAGAACAGTTTTGCAAATTTTGGCACAAATCAGATGAATGTGTTGCCCGCAAAAAAATTGGGAAAATGGTTGCGCAGATAGGGTCATAGGCTAAGGTTTGTGCCTAAGTAATGAAAATTGGAAATGATTGACCCCTTGTGGCCCAATTGACTCAATAAAGACCAAAATTCACCATGTGTGACTCTATTTACCAGCTAGGTCAGCAAATGGTAAGTTGACTAGGGTTGACCAAGATTGACCGAGGTCAATCAAATTGACTTAGAAACTAAGGCAAGGTGAACGAACATAGGGGACTATCCTTGACTAGGTCAAGTAATTGATTAGCCAATGATGTAGAATTAGAGTGAGCCAAGTTCGATATTAATGTTAAGAAGTTGCGTCGATTTCACAGGACCCAGTGCTAGCGGGACGAGACCGATTGCGAGAGGAGCACCGGGAGCGGAGCATCCCAGTGAATAGTGTTTTCTAACTAATTTCTTAGACCTTGTTATTCTGTGCATTATGAAAATGAAATTACATATTGTGATGAATCTGCATTCTTTTAATGGGTTTTAAATGAAAAGTGCACCGAGTCTCGAGGTCTGAGAGTACATGGTTAGGATGAGTTGCGTCGGTCTCTCATATGACCCCAAGAGGTGACCACCTAGCACAGAGTGCCCGCTGAGAGAGTTCTGTGGGCCTACGATGATGGCAACGACAATAAGACCTAATTGGGTCGTCACTATAAGGCAACAACAATAAGTCTTGGTTGGTCATTACGATGATGGCAACGGCAATAAGACCTAATCTAAGTCGGCACGATGCGCCTAACTGTTTGCAACTCGCTTGAGTGATTTTTAATCGCCTCGGAGAGCTTGCGAGCCTTAGCGAATGTTTTCATTATTTAACTGTTTTTGAATGAAGTTGCACGACCACATTATGGATTTAAATTGTGTTTACTATTGCATTCACTTGCATAATGCTATTGCTCATGCATTTATGACACATGTTTTAATTTTGGAATACTTGTTTTAAGTTTGAATTAGACTGCATTACTCACTGAGCCTCCTTGGACGATTAGGCTCACTACTCTAACTTTTCAGGTTCTTCAGCAGCGGATAAGGGCAAGGGAGTAGTTATCGCGTAGAGCTACACTTTCTTATTCTTATTGGTAGGTTTTCTTCGTATTTCTTTTTGTTTGTGTCTTGAGAAGTAGAACCATGTATAGGAGTGAGGAAAACTTGTATATAATGGATAGTCACTCCCGTCGCTACACATGTTATAATGACCCGTTTTGGATAAATATCAAGTTCTTATTGGTGTTCGTATGTTAAATTTCTTCTGCTTTTCTTATGATTACTCTGAAAATGTGTGATGTGGTGTTGTATGTTGAGGCTTAATAGTGTCTTGGCAAACTCGGCTTGCGAACGGGTTTGTCGGGATATTGTGCCAGTCGGTTCATCCTTCATCCTAGGGAAGGGGTCCCGACAATAAATAAAT
>JAJIYU010009558.1:0-16890 GCA_030144865.1 Tinospora cordifolia | reverse complement strand
GCTAGAATATAATACTTGACACTACAAGAAAAACCATTTTCAACAAATTATTTTTAATGACATGCAACAACTTATATATTACACACGCTATAAAAACTGCTTATAGTATTAAAACAACAACTTGTAAAATAAATCAATTTTCATATTAAAAAAATGACAGCCAATCAATAGATTTTACAACATGTAAAAACATGTAGTATTTACATAATTACAATGACACGTCGACTCTGCCGTTGATGGTATTTTAAAAATGCGCACTTAATTTTTGGAATGAATATTTCATTTTCCAGGCCGTTGTTTGTTCATTAACAACATGTTTGTGTAAGTGTGTTTTGACATCTGAAAACCACGCACGAGATGAGGGCGCCAAACACAAAATCTCTACTTTTGGTTTGTTTTCCACAACTAAACGATTTTGAAGCTAAAGTTCTTTTGATTTCTTGTTTCTTAGATTAAGGCTGTGTTTGGTTGTTAAGAAAATTTTTCTTGAGAAAATATTATTTTCTTAAGAAAATAATGTTAAGAAAATTTTCTCATAGTTGTTTGGTTGGATATGAAAAAATTTAATAAAAGTTAGTTATAGATAGTTATTTTTTAAATTAATGTACAAAAAAATTTTTCATTAGAAAATTTTATCTTCTCACCCTTTAGGCTGCGAAAATTATGGTGAGAAAATGGTAGAGGTGAGAAAATTTTTAAAATTTTTTTCTCACCCTTTTGTTCATCCAAACAACAGAAAATATGATTTTCTGTGCAACCAAACACAGCCTAAGATCAACAATCTTTGATCATTTCTCATCTTCCATTGTGTCTTCAAATAGATCCACCAAACAGTTTAATAAGAAGTGTGTATGATAAAGAGGAAGATGGAAGCTCAACCCCTTTTACATTTGGATGTGAAGAGTAATACCTTGAAGTCCTACGCAATTTCACGGACAAAGCGTTTGAAAGGGAACTTGCGGACGCCCAGCTTGTGCTTTTCTAGTATTTTCTGACTTCTTAGTTCAGGGAGCTTGCAGAACAAAAGCTTGGTGATTTCCTGATTTTCGCATGGGAGATTGAAGACAAGGCATTTAGGGCATGTGATGTGAGGAGAGAGAGGGGAGGAATAGAAAGTGAATGACGATGAAAGAAAAAAAATTTTCTGCAGAAGAGCGACTATTCTAGGACAGTAACGATGGAGATTTTTGACTCCACAGTCATGGGTGTCGACTTCCTTGCAGCCTTTGAGAATCTATTACAAAATCAAAACAGAACTCAATAAGAAGGAAATGGATCATTTTTTCCATCCAAGGTCAATGTTTTTCTTTTTCTGTTTTTTCCTCTTGATTTTATTTGATTTCTTTCCATATATTTTAACATTCAAATGTTTGAAAGTTTTGTATTTTTGCTATTAAAATTCCCTTCTTTTTGCAGTCTTTCCTTCACATTCTTGCACGTCTCAATCCATAAATGTTAATGGGTGGCTTTAATATGGCTGAAAGCCTCTTTTTTAAGCAATTTTGGGTTATATATTATGTTTCATTTTGGTAGCCGCAAGTGATAACAAATAAGAAAGAAAGTAATAATCTTTATTAGGGTTGCAAAAAAAGAATGATCTGTATATTTTTCATCTATTGGCTGGTAACATAATCCCATAACTTCTTGCCTTTTAAAATATTTCCTGTAACATAGCTCCAATATCAGTAATTTAGGCCATCTAATCGAACACTAATTAATTAGAGTGAGTCATCTCCTTCACCGACCATAATAATAGATAGAGGAATTCAAACCCAAATAATAAATGCAGGAATAACAGCAAAAAGAAGAGCCACGGTGTGTGAGAGGACAATTTCTAGAGTTGTTCTTCTAAATCCAAGTTTTTGTGCTCATGAGCAGGAGATTCGTGGAATAGTGACAGAAATGAGTTGCATAAAGGGTGAACAATAAGCAGAAATTGAACAAACCAATGGAAAACGAATAGTGGCTTGAACAGCAAGCAAAAGATGAGCAGAGGACGATTTCAACAACAATTGCAACAGAAAAGGAATCAAAAGTAGGCGCGACAAGGGAAGGGGAACCAGGCGCAGTGATGCAACAATGAGCCAAATAGATGATAGAATTGTAATGGTGCTAGAATTGTAATCTAGATTATCTAATATTAGAGTTTCAGTTTGAGCCAAATTAGTGTTATTAGGAGTTTGTATAATGTCCAACAAGGTAGTTCGAGTTAATCTCTAATTGAAATTACCAGATAGTTTAGAAGTCTTTAGAGTTTAGAAGAAGTGTCTAAAGGAGTCTATAAATAGACCCTAAATGATTCAATATGTATTTAGTTCAAAAAAAAAGAGAAATAAAAAGTTTAGAGGTTTTATACTAACAGTGGTATCAGAGCAAAAGATCCATGTTATCAATAGTTAAATATACTATTCCCAAACAGTTGAAAAGTGATTCTAGTCCTTCTCGGTTTCCTATTATTGTTTCTGCACTGATTTGCTCTGTTCGGTGAGCACTCCTGTTTTAGTGCCCTATTCGCATTACTAAATAAATTACTGTTATCTTTGCTACAAACCAAAAACTAGAGGTCGCTGCAAACCAAAAGAAGAAGAGGTGTGACGGTGCTCCAAAAAATATATACAAAAGGGGATAGCTAGTTATAGAAAAAAGGGGGATTTAAAAAAAATAAGGAAATCAATTTTTTTTTCTGGGTTGCTCCAAACCAGAAATAGCAAAGAAGCCAACAAAAAATAGATAAGAAGAAGAGGCGTGCCGATGCTGCAAAAAAAAGGCACATGCTGCGTTGCTGCTAATCGACCGAGACAAAGGAAGTAGAAGACCATTGCATTGAAACAGAAAAGAAGACAAAAAAAGGAAAGTGAGCTGAAAAAAAAAAGTTGCAGTTTAAAAAAAAGAATTAATGGCTTTGAATAGGAGTGTTCATCAACCCGACCAACCCGACCAACCCGCCCAACCCGAACCTTTTGGGTTGGTTTGCATTGGGATGCATTAGTTATTTGGGTTGGGTTGGGTTTTAAAATGCCTAACCCAAAAGGTTTGGGTTGGGTTGCGAGTTCAATATTTAAAAGCCAGAACGAAACCGACCCAACCCAATCTTACTTATTCTTCTTTTTTAATTATAAATGCTTTTAAAAATAAATGAAATAAGTTTTTGAAATATTTCTATTATATATAAATGATAAACTTATAAGTAACTATTTAAATTGATATGATTATTTATGTTATATCAAATATTCTTTCTATATAAGTACCATCTATTATTCTCAAAAACTAATAATAATTATTTTCTCTTTCTACAAAATAATCTATTTCACACTCAAAGAATTTCAATTTGAAAGATGACATCATTAAGTTTTACTAATGTTAAATTTATGTAAATCAAAGTAATAAGAAGATTTCAAAAATAATATTATTTTTGTATGCATAATGAGTTAACTATATCTTATAATTAAAAATAAATATATAGAAAAATTTTAATTTAATAGTTCTTTTGTGATGAAAATATTAAAATAAAATAAAAAATATTAAATTAGAGCCAACCCGATAAACCGACTCAACCCAAACCGAACCCGAACTGTTTGGGTTGGGTTGGGTTGGGTTTAACCATAGATTGGTTTGGATTAGGTTTGAACTTTTCCAACCCGACCTATTTGGGTTGGGTTGCGGGTTTACCTTAAGCCCGACCCAACCCAACCCACGAACACCCCTAGCTTTGAATATGTGTGTTCTCATCAACCATCAAACCCTACTTTTGACGGTAAAAAAATATGGTATGTGGAGAGGTGAATGCAAACCAAGGAGAAAGAAAAAAAAAGCTCCACGAAAAGACAAAAGTAGTTGAGGTATAGCTTAAAGTAAAATAAAAAATAAGGCGCAAAGGGTGAAGAGGAAGAAGAAAGGACGATGGTGCTATGAAGAAAGCATGGTGATGCTCTGAAAAAAAACATGGTGGTGTTTTAATAATGATGGGCCGTGGGGCTCAAAGAGATGAAGATTAACTTGAGAATATTACATGAAGACTCCATAGTTGCACACAAAAAAAGGACAAGGATTTCAAATTTACCTAAAACAGAAAGAAGTGTGTTCCTCCTTAAAGAAAGGGAGGAGAAGAAGAAAGGACTTTGAGTCCAAGAGAAAAAATTGTTCAAAAGAAAAGGTGACCAACTAACTAGGCGAACACAGTTGTAAGCAACAACAACTGTTGCACCAGTGAAAAAAATCATTAGGTGTGTGCAAAATCTGAATTATGGGGGAAAGTTCATGTAATTCAGATAATCTAGCTTATGGGGGGATGATAGAATTGTAATGGTGTTAGAATTGTAATGGTGCTAGAATTGTAATCTAGATTATCTAATATTAGATTTTTAGTTTGAGTCAAATTAGTGTTATTAGGAGTTTGGATAATGTTCAACAAGGTAGTTCGAGTTAATCTCTAATTGAGATTACCAGATAGTTTAGAAGTCTTTAGAGTTTATGAAAAGTGTCTAAAGGAGTCTATAAATAAACCCTAAGTGATTCAATATGTATTTAGTTCAGAAAAAAGAGAAATAAAGTTTAAAGGTTTTATTCCAACAATAAAGAACAGAACAAAACAAATAGATTGCAGAATGAATCAAAGAGAGCAGCAGCGGTGGAGGTGCAACACGAACCAAAAACAGGGCAATGTTGACAATCCTACAAGTGTACGAGATCGCAATAGTCATAACTAGTGAGACCGGATATCGTCATCAGAGAATGTATAAAAAATCAACTATCTGAAAGCCCAATTTACTATCAATTTAAACTTTATTAAAGTTACCAATTCGATTGATTAAGAATTAGAATTAAACTCCTGAGAACAATCAAATATAAACTGAAAAGTAAATTATTGAAAACTCTTTAGATTAAATTATCTAGGATAGTAAACTTTCTTATGATCACCTTCAATTCCTATTTTAATTAATCAAATTCCTTTGTTCTGTAGGTTCTAACACTAGTCATCAAAGCCTTCTCCCGAAGTACCTTAACACCTATTAGTCTAATCACTAATACCCTCTCCCGAGGCGTACAGTAAATAGTCTAATGCATTAAACACAATTATAATGTGCAACCTCCTAGGCAATCAACAACCTCCCGGTCAATTGATTGATCTAAGTCTATAATTTGATTTTCAAATTATTAATCCTCTCTCCCGAGTTAGACTAACATTCTATAATCATTCCTTTTATGGCCAGTAAAAAGAAAGCATTAAGAGTCCAAATTATAAAACAAAACCTCAGAAATAAATTAATCAAAATTAAAATATCAGGATTCTACAATCCAGATTTACATCCTAGACTTAAAATAAACCTAGCCTGACATGATTAAGAGTTCACACATCAAAGTATTTAGATCATAAATAAACATACTCAAATCTTGGACCTTGATCTTCAATTCTTCTTTGTCTTCTCTCTATTCTTCTTTGTCAGCCGTTTTTCTTTAGAAATTTTTCGTTCTCCAAAACAGATAATCCTCTAAAACCCTACTACAGCGACCTATTTATAGTATTTCACTAAAGAAAACCCTAAAATAATAAAACACGTCTACCGACCGCGGTCCATAAGTGACCGACCGCGGTCCACAGTATGACAAAAACTCGAATATGTGAAATCTCTCAAGCGACCGTGGTCCACAGCGAGATGTTGTTTTCTTCTCATTCCTTGTTCCGTCTACCGCGGTTGGCGTTGACGATTGCGGTCATTAGTGACTTTTCTTCATTTTTAGCCATTTTCAACTCCTCGCGTGCTCCTATTCCTATTTCGGTTCATTCTAAACCTGCATAAACACTGAAAACCTTTCTCGGACATTATATTCGTATAAAAATGCTAGAAATAACATTAAATCATGCTAATATGCAACTAATTATGCAACAATGCTCTAAATGCATATTTAACTAAATATAAGAAAATACACTAAATTTTCTATTACACTAATGCAGATTATACATAAAATACCTATAGTATAGTTAGTCTGCTATACAACTAACAGGCAACAACCAAAGATGGGCAGCAAGAAACTATTACGAACGATTTTGAACTAGAGATGATGGACTGGACACCAAGCAAAAACAAAGGAAGAACAACAACACGATTTCAGCAACGAACTAGCAGCAGCAGCAAATGGGAATGAACCAGCACGAACCAATAACAACAGAAGAAAGGGGGCAACTATTTCAGCAACAATTTCAAATGTGCAGCAAGAGAATGTCCCAACACGAGAAACAAGGTCATGGAACAAAGAAGAAGAAGAAGAAGAAGAATAATAATAAGAGAATCGTGGCGGTGGCAGAGCACAAACGACTAAAATCGTTGTGTTGCGTGGCATGTTGTGAAACAAGGTGCAGAACTAGGATTCGAAAAGGGGTTGCGCAACTTTACCGATTCAACTGTTCATAGCCGTGAACAGTGGTGGCGCCGCCTTAACAGTGATAATGTGGATATTACCTCTCTCATCATCTGATACCATTATAAAAAATAAGAAAGAAAGAAATAATCTTTATTAGAGTTGCAGAAAAAGAATGTTAGAGTGCTTGGCTTATATAACCTTCCATCTAAATGCTAAATGTCTAAATACCTATATAATATAAATGTAATATATTAGTTTAATAGCAATGTTGTTGAATGGTGTAGTTTTTAAGTGATTAAAGATTCAATGGTTTAGATTTCTTCATATAATAATATCAATATGAGTGTGTTTCTTTAATAATGCAATTCAAATTATTTGGGAAATAAAAACAAAATGAAAGAAAGATGGGCACTTATGTGGGTTTTCTATATTGAAAGGATGAAGTCAAGAAAAAGGGGTTGTGTTGGTTTTATCTTTTGTTTATATTTTGTTGTTCTGCATCATCCTAGATGATACTTGGTGTAAAATGGGTTGTGTTGGTTTTGGACGTGCTTTGCGCTACTGCTTAAGACATTTTATAGGAATGTTGAACTATTTCTTGGTGCTTTCTTCGTCATTAAATATTTTAAATTGCCATGCTTCTATTTTCTTTCTTTCAATTACACAAGCAATGTGTAGAGTTATGTGTTTGGGTTGTGCAATGGTAATTAATTAAAAAGGAATTTACATAAAATGTCAATTTTTTAAAAATATTATCAAAAATATTTACCCATGTTTTACCATTTTCACTTATACCAATTTTTTAAAAGTATTTATAATTTTACCATCTGCATTCGAGTCTCTTGTCCAGCGACCCGCACACCACTACAAATCAACCTGTCATTGTGCTGTGAATCAAATCCCCCCCCCCCCTGTTGTTGCTGTGAATCAACCCACCATGGTTGAGCAATGCTTCCGACTACGGTGACTCCTCCAACTACTTCTGCTCTAGCGATGGATCTGAGTTCCGACAGTAGATCTCTCATAGTACAGAGCAAGCGATGTTTTCTATGCAAAAATCAAACACAGCGAGCAACTGAAGAAGAACAGGTCTGTGTTGGTGGAGAAGAAGAGCAGCTGCTCCTCCGCTTGCATTGTTTTACTATTGGAGTACCAGTGGAATTGATCTGGCAGGTGAGATCGGATGAGATCTAGTCCCTACCGTGTTGTTTTAAGTTGGCTTTATTATCTTGATACTCCATATCACTGTCACCGATTCATTCGATGCCACTTCATTGCTCGATTGCACGGTTCTGCCTATAGTTTTGATGGTGGATCTGAGTTCCGGTCTAGGGGTGTGGGACAGATTTTTCAATAGATCTTCCCTAGAGTAGAGGTTGTGGACTCCCAAAATCTTCTAGTAGCCATTGTAACAAAAGAATTAGAAAAACAACAATGAGTTGTCTGTGTTGGTGTTGAAGAAGAGTAGCTGCTCCTCCGCTTGTAGTGTTTTGCTCTTGGAGCACTGGTAGAGTAGATCCGCCAGGCAAGATCGAAGGAGATCTAGTTTCTACCGTGTTGTTTCCAGTTGGCTTTATTATCTTGATACTTCATATCACTTTCAACGATTCATTTGATACCAATTCATTGCTTGATCGCACGGTTATGCCTACAGTTTCAATGGTGGATCTGAGTTCTAGTCCACTGGTGTGGAGTAGATTTTTCAATAAATCTTCCCCAGAGTAGAGGCTGTGGACTCCCAAAACCTTCTGACAGCCATCGTAACAGAAGAAAAAGAAAAGTAGCATGAGTTGTTGTAAATGTTGGTGGCTTCAACGAAAAGCAACAATGATAGTAGTGAAGCAAGCAACATTGACGGGGGTGAGACGTAAGACCGACGGTGAGGCGCAGAGAGCTCTTCTTTGCTGGTAATATATTATATACATATAATATACATATTATATATAAATAATATACTAATAATATATTATATACGTATAATATACATATTGTATACGAATAATATACCAATAATGTCCCAATAATATACGAATATTAATTATATATACTATACATATTTATATATAAATAATATATAGATAATATACATATTATATGCAAATAACATATAGTTTTTTTTAATTTTTTTTCTTCTCTTTTTTTTTTTTTTGGTTTCCTGCCCCATTGCTCACATTGCTGGATTATTGTTCGCTAGAAAAGAAGAAGAATTATTACTGTTTGCTTGAGTGTTGCTCGTCGGAACGTTGTTCGCTAGAGTGTTGCTTGTCAAAATGTCGCTTGTCGGAGTAGTGCTTGCTAGACTGTTGTTGTTCATCGGTTGGAGTGGTGTTGTTTGCTAGTCAGAGTATTGCTTGTCACACAGTTGTTGTTGGCCGGTGAACTATTATGCTCTTTTTGGTATTTTTGTAATTAATATTTTATTATTTATATAAAGTTGAAATACCTGATATTATTGTAATTTATTTTAAAATATTGTATAGAAACGTATTTTTCTCTTAATTAAAAGGCACATGGGAGAGTCCATTCATCCACATGGGGTCAGTTTTTGTATTTAACACTTAGTATATGTTTTTTCGCAAGAAGCTTCTAACCCTTTAGTTTAATCATCACCCAATAATACTATTAATGTAATACACTAAAAAATTCTCTAATTTTTAAGAATAAGAATATAGAAAATCATAAATGAGTGCATTGAAGTGTAAAAGCACATTAAATATCTAAGAGTAAAATAATGATTTTGTCACTTAGGAGTAAAATAATCAACTCACATGAAAAGTGAACTATAGACCAACATTGTATGAAATAGTAAATGATTGCAAGCACAAAAAGTTATTTGGACTAATCGGGAGTAAAATAGTAATTTTGCCACTAGGGGGCAAAACTATCATTTTATCTAAAGACCAAACACCTATGTCATTATAAAAGCAACATGAGAATAATCTACAAAAAATAGAACAAAATAAAAAATTTTGAAAATATTGTAACAAATGACAGTAATTAAATTAATAAAATTTATGTGAATTAAAGAATATGCTCATATTGACATTTAAGGCATAAACAAATTTATTTATAAAATATTAAAAAATAAATATATAAAAAAATTTGAATAATTGTCTTATAAAAAACAACTTAAATAATAACCCAAATGATGAGAAAAATCAATAAAATAATATGATTTAAATCAAGTATTAAAATAAGATCTTATAGTATAAGCAGTGGGCCCAATAACTAAAATAATTGAAGACTGACATGTGTACACTGTGTAAGCCTACAAGCCCATTAATAGATAACTTGGGGACACTGTATACTCAAGGAAATGACACCCAAATATTTGAGTCTAAATTTAAAATTTAAATATAAATTAGAAACAAAAGCGAAACAAGATCCTTACCTAAAAATCACTTTCCAAAAACATTCATTCTCTCCCTCACTTTTGCTAAATCATTTGAGGGCATAATACATATCCTCTTGGATCTCACCCTAGCCATCCTCTAGAGTCTTTCGTTCCCTCAAGGTCGTCCTCCTTAGGGTTTCTCTCCAAGACCGCCAACACAAATGAGGAACAAGAAAAGAAAAGAAGAAAAAAAGGGTGTTCCCAAATATCAAATATCGGATGAAGGAAGAGTGGTAAGATCAAATCCTAAGGCTTAATTTTCACTCTTTTCTCTTTTTCAGTCTGGATGTCTTGAATGGTTGGCATGGAGAGAATTTGGTCACCTTGAACCTTTCATTCACACAGTTTAGTGAAAGAGGCACTTTCACAAAAGCAAATCAATTTATGGAAAAACTGAACAAACTAGTGGTTAAAGTGTTGGGGTAAGATTTCTTAGAACTATATTTTGTTCTATTGTTTGAATAGAGTTGAATCATGTGCTTTTCTTTGATTTAGACATGGGTAGATGTCAAGAATCAAACCATCTAGTTTTTACATTAGAAAGTTAGGGATTTAATCTTGTTATGGACTTTATGATAATAGGTAGTATGTGTTTTACAATGAAACATGGTGTAGATTAATAAAATCAAGAGATAATGGTCATTAGATGCAAAAATATGTATCTTGAATGTGAGAACACATTAAAAAAAATGTTTTCCACATTACATGATTTAGTGCGTGCTTGATTAGGATTAGAAATCCAAATCATTAATAATTGAAGAAAAGAGGGGTTTTAGACTTAAGAAACAAAAATACAAAAAAAAAGGGGTAGCATGAGTTAAAACATAGAAATTATATATATAAAAACATATTTTTGGAATTTCTATTAAAAGTAAAAAAAATGATAAATCAGAATTTTTAAGCATATAATTGTTAATGAAAAAAATAGAGTGTATAAAACAATAAAAATAGTGAATAGGAAAAAAAAATAATAAGTAGAGAAAAAAATCCCAAATTAATTTGGAGGATTAAAATATATTGAAAAGTAACCAAAATAACTGTTACAAATTTATTTGAGCAAAAAAATAATAGTTTTAGATTAAAAATGGCCTAATTGGTAAAATAGATGTAAAATAATGAAAAATTACATTTATTAAATTATTAATAGAAAAAATTTCTAGAAAGTTAGATTTCTGAAAATTTAGTTAAAAATATAAAAATAATAAATTTTAAAATTTATAATATATATATATATGCACGCATGCATGCATGCATGCATGCATGTATGTATGTATGTACTTATATATATTAAGCAATAAAAGGGAAACAGCATAAAAACTTTTAAAAATTATTATTTATTAAAATACTTTCAGGCAAAAATTAGTGACTAGAATGATGTTAAGAAATTAGAGATTGAAATAAAATAAATAAATAATTGCATATACATCAAGATTTTAATATATGCCTAATGTAGCATAGTAAATAAAAAATAAGATAAAATAAATCGAGTTAAAAGACAAATAAAAAAAATAGCATAATTAAAAGAGAATAAAAATCAGTCAATTACTTAATAGAGAATAGCCTAAGTAGGTGAAGATCATAAATACTTGTACGCTATGAGTGTATAGTTGGAGAAATAAACTAATAAGTGATGCAAATTATAAAATTGATGAAAATAATGCAACTTATAAATAAATCAAAAATAAAATATTTAAAAAGAAAAGACCCAAAATTAACCTTTCTACAAAATAAATTTAATATTAAAGAAATAAAAATGCTTTCTATCAAAAATATTAAGATGCATAGAATAAGAATTTTATGTATCATCAATAAAAATAAATATGATAATCATGTAAAATATGCATGATATCATTAAATTAAATCTCAAAATTTAATTTAATAGTAGAATGGCCAAATAATTCATCATGATAGGGTTCATGAATGAAAAATTATATTTTGACTAAGCCCACAAATAAATTAGGGCAACAGTGTACATTGCGCTAAAAAATAAAAACAGTAAGTGCAATGAAAATCGTGCTGTGACCTATACCACCACCACCTATTGAGCTTGATCTACATTGATGGCTCGAAGATCTTATCCGAGCCTAAGCGGAGTTGATCCAATCCTCTAGCGTTGCACTACATCCAAGGATAGATGGGGTCGTGGCTAATATGCAGCGACCAACACCTCTCACAGCTCCTATCCACCTATAGCTTAGCCAGTTGGTGAGGATGATGATGATGAGTCTAAAGAAAAGATCGAGGCTCCTCATAGGCACTATAGAGAGAGACAAAGGAGAAAAATTTTGCATGAGAGATTATTGAAAAAGTTTATAAACCTAAAACCCTAGTCATGTTAGGGTGGTGTTAAATTAGAGCAAGCAGAGGAATGGCTACTGAATGTTGAGAAGATAGCACGGTCAATGAAGCTATCCGAAGAGAATTAGGTGTTGTTCTCTACCCATACGTTAGAGGGTGATGTTGCTAGATGGTAGTTATCAGTTTTAGCTACTAAGCGCCCAATTAAGACTTCGGCAAGATTTAAAGAGTTATTTTTGGCAACCTTTGTTCCTACTTCTACCAAAGAGTGTAGGAAGATAGAGTTTTTGGCCTTGCAACAAGGCAATATCACAGTCTAGGAGTACACTTACAGATTCATTCATCTAGAGTTTTATGTTGCATGGCTAGTTGCTAATAAATCAGAAAGGGCATGATTCTATCGCCGAGGGTTAAATAGTGATATTCAATGGGCGATACACGGTTATGATCTTGAGTCGCTAAAGTGTCAAGCTTTAAGATATAAGGCTGACAGTAAGGATGAACCCGTACAGGTTCAAATTGTCCCAAGCAATACCATGCAGACTTCAATGCAAACTCCCAGTAACCAGGGACAGTGGCTGAAGAATAGACATTATTACAGGAAGAGGAAGTTTGTGTTGGGATCGACTAACACCCTATAGACCTAGTCTAACATGACGATGGCAGTTGCCGCCACCCCTATTTAGACATTTGAACCACGCGTGGTAATACAGCATAGAGGCGAAGGCCATAGAGGAGGCAGAGGCTTAGAGTACAACCCATCAACACTAGCAGTATAGATAGGTCAGCCAACATGGACAAGACAAGTTGTACAGAGAAAACCATTCACATGTTACTAGAGTGGGTAGATTGGGCACAAGAGATCAAAGTGTCCTACTTTATTAGCCCGGCCGATGGTCCAACAAAGATATAAAGAGAGAGCCTGAGTAGTCATTCAGCCTGATTCGGAGGCTACCAAGACTTTGGTAGAAGGTATCGTCTCTATTTTAGATTCTACTTTATATGTGTTGATTGATATTAGTTCTACCTTATCATTTATATCTGGACCTGTTGTTGATAGATTAAAACATAGACCAATTAGGGCATCCACTTGGCTTGTATCAAGTACTACGACTAGGGAATGTATTTACCCCAATATGATTTGTAAGCATTGTGTGATATGTGTTGGTAACCTCGAGACAGTGGTAGATCTACGGATATTAGAATTTTTGGAGTTTGATGTCATTCTAGGCATGGATTGGCTAGCTACTTATCACGCTTATGTTGATTGTTGTGCTAAGTGTGTAGTATTTCAGATCTCGAATCAGCCTATAGTTGTGTTCTAGGGTAGAGGTTCAGATAAACCTAGCACCCAGAGCAGATTAGCGACACCAAAGGAGATGTGTGCCTCAGCGAGTGTGGTTGCTGTAGATACTGGTGAACTTCCAAGCCGATACTTGGGGATATTCTTGTGGTATGTAAATTTCTTAAGGTGTTCCCTAATGATCGACTCAGCTTGCCTCCGAAGCAAGAGATCGATTTTTTCATTGATTTGGTTTCGAGAACGGAGCCACTATTAATAGTTCCTAGAGAGGAGGATGTATCAAAAACAGCTTTTCGAACTCATTATGGGCACTATGAGTTTTTAGTTATGCCATTTGGAGTAACGAATGCGCCAACGATGTTCATGGACTTGATGCAGCAACTGTTCAAGCCTTATCTTGATTAGTTTGTGATAATATTCATTGATGACATTCTAATTTAGTCAAGGTCTAGAGAGGAACATGCATAACATCTTAAAGTAATCTTACAAACTATGAAGGAACACCGCCTGTATGCAAAGCTGAGTAAGTGTGACGTCTGGTTGACAGAAGTTTAGTTTTTGGGTCATGTGATTGGATCTAAAGGTATCTTTGTTTATCTAGCCAAGGTCAAAGCGATTGTTGATTGGCTTAGACCTACCACAATGACCGAGATTCATAGTTTCCTGGGTTTAGCAGGTTACTATTAGAAATTTGTACAAAATTTATTATGCATCGCAACACCAATGACTAAGCTAACCCAAAAGAATGTACCTTTTGTGTGAACCGACAACCGTAAGCATGCCTTTCTTGAGCTTAAACAAAGGTTGACAGCTACACCAGTGTAATATCCAAAATTTGAGTAAAAAAAAATTTACTATTCAAATATACAGTACTGTAGCATATGTACTATATCAGGTACAATTTTATCAGTAGACAAAATAACTTTCGGTGGTTACTCTAGCTACAGTAACAGGCACTGTAACTACAGTAACAAACTATTCACTACTGTTCAGTTTTGTCATTTTCTGCCAAAAAAATCTATATAAATCCTCTCCCCTCATTCTGAAAATTGATTCCAAGAAAAAAGAAATAATTTTTTTGCTTACTCTCTATTCTTCTCTTGTTCTTTAGTTGTTTTAGATAGCAAATATAGTAGTAGGAAGGGGAAAACCCTAGTTTCTGCATAGCAGTAATGAAGATCTACTATTGGGTTCTCTTTTGAAGCAAGCGGCGGGCTCTACAAATCAAAACAGATATAATAACTCTGCCCTTATCGCTATTTAAGATAGGAGATGTCGTTATTCACTTAAGTACGTTTTACTGTTCACGTCTACGTAGTCTACTGTTCACAAGTATGGTACTGTTCATACGGTACTATTCACTATTACTATTTAGTGCTGTTCATATTTACTATTTACAAATACGTACTATTTATATATATGGTATTGTTCATATATATGGTACTGTTCATGGATAGTTATTAAATCACATTTTCAAAATGTAGATCCTATAGACTGATAATCAAAGACTCAAAACAAGTGGGATAACAACGCAAAGGTTCAAAAGAGTCCACGATTGAGGTGGAAGTGATTACCTTACTCTCTAGTATTATTTAAATTTTAATGTTGAATATGTGATGTTTACAATGTTTAAATGCCTAGAAGCATATAAGGATATTGATTGAATGATTTGTAAATTTTTTTTCTTTCTTTTAATTTATTATTTCGAATTAAATAATGTTTGTTGTGTGTTTAGTTTAATTTTATTCATGTTTTTTATGCTATTAAATTATTATATTACTTATAATAATTCTATAGTTGCGTCTTATATGATCTTCTACATCAGAAATCGAAAGTCATTGTTTTCATTTATGTGAATGTTGATTTATGGTGTCATACTGATGGAGTGTTTAAATACTGTCGAAATATTTATTTTATTATGCTCTGCACACAAAAATAAGATTAAGTAAAAATTTCAACCACGTACCGACGCAGGGACGGACGTCCTTCGTGTGTGTTCCATGGAGAATGAGACTTTTGAACTGGTTGTCAACATTGACACAAGAGTGGATTGGGTTTAAAGAATGATCCCACTTTAAAGAGAAGGGTTTGAGTTTCAAAATTGATCTCTCTCCCCAGATCTAGAGCACAGAGGTTAACTGTTAGCTAACCCGCAAGTGTCGGGATCGCAGCAATAATATCCGGAAAGTCCGGGTATCGTCCCCAGGGAACACTGGTAGTGATTGATTTTTTAACACCAAAGTTGCTAAAGATCTCAATTTTATCAAGACGAGATTGAAAATGATTAATTCAATTAAAAATCAAAATCTACTGCAAACAAGACTATGATAAGTTATAGAATTCAGTAAAGAAACATGTCTAGGATAATGAAAGTCTCCACAGTTTGTAAATCTTTATTGTATTGTTGGTCTTAACTAATCTATGAGTTATAGCAGCAATGGTTGAAACCCTTTCCCAAGGTGTTTCAACACTCACTAGATCTGTTTCGTCAAACCCTCTCCCGAGGCGTTTGCTAGACAACCTATGTGTTTAAATAAATAATCCCTATGCAACTCCCTAGATTGGTCAACAATCTCCCGATCAATCAACTGGTCTAGGTCCAGATTGTGATGTCCATATTTTAGACTTCTCTCCCGAGATAGACTGAAATACTTAGATCAATATATCTGTGGCCAATAGATATAAGGTTGTAAATCTACACAATAAGGAATAGAATCTATAATCCAACAACTACAACTAGATATCACAAACCATGCTTTGAACAATCACATCCCAGACATTAGAACTGATTAGCTCGACATAGAAGTAAAGGATAACATAAAATTGGATTCAAATAGGCAAAACATACTCAAATCTCTTTACAATCTTCAATTATCAGTAAAAATTCAAACTTTCATGCCCTAGGAGCCGTCACAGAGTTTCTTTTTCGATCTTCTCTCTGTTGGACTCTAATTACCATCTTCTATTTATAGTCCTGCACTAAAAAACCTAAAAAATACGAAAATCTCGCATTGAAATCGAGTGACCTCGGTCAGTGACCGCGGTCCATGTGTGTGATGTCAAAAACCCAGGTTTTTCTGCATTCTGTCCACCGCAGTCTGTGTAATTTCTCTGCGACTCATGTTCTGGTAACCGCGGTCTTCAATTTATGGACCGAGGTCACCAGTGTGATGTACACCAGTTCATTCTTCATTCCTGTCTGCAATCCTCGGTTTGTTGTACCACGGATTTCTAGTCTTTGTTCTTGATTTTCATCTCGTTTACTCCTTCTTCTGATGCATTTCTTGAATATATGAACCTGTATCCTGTAATACATGCAAATACCTTTCCCAAACATTATTTTCTCATAGAAACATATCAAAATCATCAAAACAAGGCTTAAGAGTTGTTAAACAATGCATTTCCTAACGATATGCAATTATTTCTAATTATGCAATTCTATAGTTATATTTTCTCTTATTTCCTACAAAATGCATCATTTTACCTAGTCTAATAATGGTTTATTATGCAACTAACAAATACCCCCAAACTTAGA
>JAJIYU010009557.1:0-16878 GCA_030144865.1 Tinospora cordifolia | reverse complement strand
ATGATCCCGTTGACTTTCTTTGTTTAACATATATTTTAATTGGAGTCAGTTTTTGAAAATAAAAAGCATACTTTTATTTTTTTCAAAATTTAACTCTTAAGAAAGGATTTTCAAAATACATTTTTAAAAATCAACTTTAAAAAAGTTGACTCTTAACAATATATATATATATATCTACTCTACTGGACTTATTGAACATTTTGTTGACTAATCCAACTAAAATAGATTCCAAAATAAGGAATTGGATAGAATATACTTCAAAACAATATTTTTATAGGGTAAATGTCTAAATATTTGTACAACATTTACAAAGATTAATACAAAAACTCTTCCTATTATTTGAAGGTTGCTCTTGTTTATTTATTGTTTTTTATTTGCAAATAGGCTAATCTTGCTACCTGACTAAGTTTCTTAAGTATTGCAAGGGCTTTCCTTGCTAGAGTAACCTATCCAAGCTGGAAGGCCCCCCTTAAAATATTATGATGATTGTATTTTAAAGAAGATTGGCAACCTCATTGGAAAAACACTGAAAATAGATAGAAAAAGACTAGACACATTAGATATAGGAGGAAAATATGCTCTATTTTGTTTAAAAATAGACACCATGGAGACATTGACTTCTCAGCCATGGATGGTGGTCATCCGGCAACCTTGTCCCAAAGTTCTAAAAAAAAAAAATTAGAATGGCAATTTGGTAGCTCCACAACCAACTAAGGTCCTAGAAATCCTAATGAAGGTTTAAATCACTTTGTTATTTTGGAGGATCATGTTTAGCCAATTTATCAAGTGATCTCAATTATTATGAAGGAAACTAATGGAGGTCTTGCTAGAACATTCAACAGTCGGAGGTAAGAATCATGTGCAAAAAAAGATTTTGGTGCACTAAGAGCTCATATTAACAATCACCTATTATGTGATAGTTGACACAAAGGGCATTGGGGAAATGTCTTTAAAGAAGAAACTCGATTTTATTGCTTAGGACCCTAACTAAAATTACAAGATTAATGCTCTCATTCAAGATCAAGAGGCATGACACAAAGGAATTGTTTGCAAGGCATAAACATAATTTGGTTTGATTTTTATAAACCCATTGTCACTTTCCTATCAAATTTATTGCTAAAAATTCTTTGTTTTGAGACATACTATTTGGTTTCCATTGGTCAAAGTGGAGGTATTTATCTTATATAAAATGAGGAAGTATCAAGATCAAGATTTTCTTTTTAGGCTAATTATCAAATGTTGTTTCTTTCAGTGTCTGTTAGTTGTATAATAGATTAATATTATTATGGGTAGTTTATATCTACTTTATAAAAGTTTAATAAGAAATCAAATATATTTGTGCATAATTAGTTGCGTGAACATTTATAACATGAATTGCATGTTTTATTGCATGTGAGAATTGTTAAGTGTTGTTTAAGACATTTCTATGAGAAAATGATGTGTGGAGAAGGTTCTTTAGTGTTTGTGCAAGACAGGAACAAAGTAGAGAGAGAATTACAACACAAAGAGGCAAAGAAAAGCTAAAAAAAAGAAAAGCAACCAATTACTGCAGTATAGGAATGGATGAACGAGGTAATCAGAGAAAAGCTAGAAAATTCCAGAAAAAGAAGTCATACTATTACCTCGGTAATCAAACCAGTGACCGCGGTAACTAGAACATGAATTTCGTGAAGAAACACTAACCGAGCACTAACCGGGGTCCACAGAATTGCCAAAAATCGTGTTTTCAACAAGGGACGAGGATTACCACGGTCATTGACCGCAGTAATGCGATTAATTTATTTATTTCTAATTTTGTTTAGGGTTTTTAAGTGGTTTAATATAAATAGGATAGTAGATTAGGGTTTAAAGATTCTTAATTTCGAAGATTAGTTGATTTTGACGACTGAACGTAGACAAAGAACGATAACAACAAAGAATTGAAGATCAAAGATCAAGCTTTGAGTATGTCACTTTGTATTCATTATTCTTTGATGTTTGAATTGATTACCATGTCAGGCTAGTTAATCTTAAGTCTGGAATGTAATATAGGATCTTGAGATACTATATTCCAATTAATTGATTTTGATATATTGTTCTATATTTTGGGCGTTTAATGCTTACTGGCCATGAACATTATGATCTCAATCTATTAAACTAACTTGAGAGAGAAGTTGTCGATAATAGTTGGACTATCATAATATAGACCTAGATTAATTGATTGACTGGAAGGTTGTCGATTGTTTAGGAGGTTGCATGTGATTACTATTCACAAGGCATTAGATTATTAACTGTGCACCTTGGAAGAGGATATTAGAGGATAAGACTGATAGGTTCTAGGGTACCTCAGAAGAGAGCTTTGATGATAAGTGCTAGAACGTACAAAACTAAGAATTTAATTAATTGGAATAGGAATTGAAGGTGAGAGCAAAAGAAATTACTATCCTAGATAATTGCTCAATATAGTTTTTGAAATAGAAATTTATTGCTTTCAATAGTTTTTAATTCAAATTCAGGTTTAAACAAACCAAACTCTATTAGGAGCTCTAATAAAGTGAATGCTAATGCTAATACCAAACTCTATTGCTTTCAATACTTTGCAATCTCGTACCCTTGCGGGATTGCCAATGGTGTCACAAAGAAACTTTTCAAGTTGTTTTTTTGACTCTCATTTATGCAACTATTAATCCAAGACTTAAAGGAGGATCAATGGGTGATCTTCTCAATTTTCTAGTAGCATGCACTCCACTTCAACTTGTCATGGATGATCTTAGTGATGTCTGGAATTAGAATGAAAAGCTTGGTGGTAAGATTCCCCAATTAGAAGCAATAAGTTTAATGATATTATTGTTGGAAACTTACTTTTAGAAAGTAATTTTTCGCCAATTTGATTTATATATAGGTGGATTCCAAAAATATTTATTAGTGAAGCTAAAGTAATTCTTAATCTTCAATATATAAAGATTAAGATTGTGCAATTATTTAGTAAAAATTATGTGTAGATGAGTAAAAAATTAAATGTAAAGTTGTATGCTCCATAAGTGTTAAATAGTACATTTTTTTGAAAATTTGTTTAGTCATACATGCGAAAGAAATTAATTTAGATTTTAGCTTATAAGTAGAGCTAGAGTAATACACTTTAATTTTAAACACACCCACCTTCTCAAGAACGCTCAAGGGATAATTCTTTTCATTGCCCTGCATGCACAAGCACCATTCATGCACTCACATGTGTGGGAAGGAGAAGCATGTTTTTGGATACGTAAAACTTTACATTTCACATGTGTACATTGTCCATGCAGATTGCTTTAAAAAAATCAAATTAGAGATGTTCAAATTTGATGAATTGAAGGTCAAGGTATGTGGTTCTAGCTTGGATTGTGATCTAATGGTGGGTGATAAGGGTATGCTAATAGGGACCATCAGATTGCTCCCAGTTGGAGAAATGTAATACAACAACATAAGATGAGGTTACTTCAATCAGACTTGTTAAATTGAGATCAAAATCCAAATAACACTATTCACAAATATATGATGAGATGTGATGATCCACATCATTAGATCATGTCCAAAGGCTACCAAATCTAATCCAATGGTGCAAAAAAAGCCCATATAGTGCCACCAAGTGTCTATAAATAGATTGCCCTATTCTTTATTTTTTACTCTAAAAAATCATTGATTTTGAACTCTCTCTCTCTCTCTCTCTCTCTCTCTTCTATTTTCAAGCACTATTTTATTTGTGATTTGGTCCAACTATTCTTATGAATTGAAATGTTATAGTCACATAAAATGATATTGTTGTATTCTAGAAGATAAATGCCATACACTATGGGTACCTTAACAATATATCATTATCTCCATGAGATAGAGTCATACTATAACAATAATCAATAACAATTAATTTACTCAAATTTTGTAGTGTAATCTTTTACATAGTCGCTACTCTGTTAAAATTTTGAGTAGTTATCAATCATCCCTATTACTTTAACCAACAATTATTAGTGACTATAATTTGAAAGATCTAGATTTTGGTGGGTCATGTTTTTCCTAAACTAATGGTAGTTATGTTCCCTTCTCAAGTGCTTGAAGGCTATGGAATCTGTCTCCCAGGATACAACTGTTCAAATCGAATTACAACACCAAAATCCGATTTCTGTCAAACTGGAATCACTTCGAATATATGGAATTTTCTACTATATTGATCAAGATCATCATTTCTGTAAGAAAAACATATTATATATTAATTAGAAAAGGTGTGTTTGAATTGGTACGAAATTCAAACAGTCACCAACCAACTTTAACAGTCAAAAACTGCCCAAAACTGTCTTAAGACAGTTAATGACAGTTGTAATTTGAAAATTTAAATTTTAAAAATAAAATAAGGACTTAATGAATCAAAGACCAAGGGCCCAAGGTCCAAGGCCCTTGTCTTTGATCCATTAAATAATGTATTTCAATTATATCCATGGATATGGGCCCATCTTGGGCCCATTGTCTCTTTTTTTTTTCTTCCAACCAAAGAGACTATTACACTATTCTCTTATATCTTAGCTATTCCTTTTCAATTTTAGCAATGTGGGACTATTTAAAAAATCCTTTATTTCTATTCAAACATAACTATTTTTTCTAACAAGTTAAGGCTTGGGTTTGATTATAAAAAGATTGAGTACTATTATGTGTATGAACAAGGGTCGAGCCATGTTTATCCTAAATTGTGTTTTCCTCCAAAAACTTATTCTGATCACTATCCCATAATGGTGCACTCATCTACGTTTCATGTGGCTTGAAGGAAACTATGGGTGTGTTTGATATTGACTAAAAAGGGCTTATCACCATCCTATAATGGTGTATTCGACTATGTTTTATGTTGCTAAAAGGAAACTATGGGTGTGTTTGTTATTAACTAAAGAGGGTGGTATAATTGAATTAAATGCATAAGTTTCAAATTTTGGCATTTAGACAAATTATTTCCACGATTTGTAATATTCCCTTCCCCACTTTACTTTTAAAAATAATGGTAAATTAACTTGAAATGACATTTGAAAACTAGTTTTTTCATTTTGTAAATTCTTTTCCATTTTAAAATTTTGTGTTTACTTAGAATAGGGGAGAAGGAAATGTGAAACTTTTCTCTTTACCTTTCTTCTTTCCTTATATCTTTTTATCAAATGAAAATCTTTTTCAAAATCATGTTTGATAAGTTGTAAAACTTATTTCAATAAAGTCATACTTTCTATACATGAAATATTAAGTCATATTTCTAGATTATGAAACAATAAATATTCATATGAACTTCAATTAAGTGGGACATCCCCATGAATATTCGTACTCTTGCACAATGGGTCCATCAATAATATACAAAATCTTGCCCTTACCATGAACATTATAAAATCCAACTATTCATGATCGAAATAGTACAGTTTTAGTAATGTCTCATACAACAAGAGAAATAAACAAAAGAGATATGTTAGAGATGTTGCTCCTGCCTAGTCAATGGTCACCTACAACTGTAAGTGAGAAAAGAGACAAGCTCTGTGAGGCCAATGGGTCATATAGGTTTATATTCTAACTAGTTGAACATACAACAACAAGCACCATGCAAACACTATAATACATGAGAGTGTAACAAACAATCGTTTAGTTCACTAGTTGGTCAATAGGTAGGGTAACAAGCCCTAAAATAATCCACCAATATTGCAACCCAAAGGTAGGTCAACGGTACCGTGGTGCATGCAAGTAGTTTATCTTCTTGTAGTCATAGGTTTTTTAAACATTTGGACACACTAGTAAGAAAAACATCTTTTGAACTACCAATTGCACATGATCCCAAGCTGTCCCAAAATGTGACTTCTTATCTTAATCATGGGATTTTTAAGTGTGGTTAACATCATACATTTACTCGGACATGCACGGGTAACATCATATGGCATTTCTCGTATCCTTAGCATCATATACATAGATTCAAATATCATTCAGCATGCTACATAGTTTCAAATATCATTGTCCATGCATACCAACATGTTCATGCATCATCATTAATTTATCTCAAATATTCAAATCTGCATGCTCATCTCATGCTCACATTTCCATTTTCATTCACTAAGCATGACACTAGGATCATCGTTTTATATATGTGTATACAAATCATGATTTCATGTTAACCTCTTAACTTAAATGGATCATATATATCACTACACTCATATGATTTATGTTCATGCAACATTTCAATATTAACCATCAAGCATAAGCATACATAGAACACATCAAACATCATACAACATATCACATATGTCTATGGTATAATTGGTGCATTCTAGACAAACAGCTAGGCCATTTATCATAATTATTTCACATATATGTTTAAGCAATTATGAATGTAAAAGTACACTCACTCCCACCTTAAGCACAAGTTTAACTCAAATAATCATATGTTCCAATAGCTTCACTCCAAGAGCAATGTTCCTTCAATTTCACCTAAGTGCATACAAATGTTAGTTTTTAAGTATGTATGATCTATATCAAACCATTATTTTTTGCTTGTGTTTTTATGTCAGCGTTCTTCTTTGAAATCTACTTTAAGAATACTTAAACCTTGGCTAAGACTTGTATGAAATTGGAAAATTTTGAAGAAACTATCCATGGGCAGCTTGATCAAAGCGATGCATTGCTCTGGGTCTATACACGAAATAGTGGCTTTTAGGTAGTACAACACGCTACTCTATACTTCTATCCAAAGCAGTGCGTACTTTCATGTCCTGGTTTCAAGTGGTTTTCAAGTCATTTTTGTAAGTTCTTTGGGTTGTTTTATTCAATTTTGAGTGTCATGCAATGCTCTTGAGGTTTAAACATTTGATTTTGAGGAATTTGAGGATAATGAAAGCATTATCTTCTCCATTAAACACTCTTCGACAACAATTGAAATCATGGTTGGGCATTTTGGGCCACTATTTTATGCCATCCTTGTGATGTTATGACCATAACAAAGGATACAATCCATGAAAGTGCATGGTCAAGGGTAGTATGGTCTATAAACAAAGGACTTTCCCCAAATATGTTGGAAAACCATGATCAAACTTTCACAAATTTTAGACTTAGCTTGTGTGATTCTAGACATTGATGGAAATGGAATTGAGAAAAGGTTTGACATACTTACAACATGCCCTAATTGCAAAGAATAATCACAATTTAAGTAATGAGCTAGGCATCATTTTTTAGCAACTTATTAGATTCATATTATGCCAAGATTACTATCATACCTCCAATGAGATCTTCTAACTTTTTATATAGAAGACTATTATTGCCAATTTATCAAAAAATCATTCATCTTAAGTTATAATAAACAGTACCATAATTTTTAAAAACATTTTTTATAAGCTATTATAAACATGATTGAAATTATTTTATGCAAAATCACTTATCTCAAAGTAAAATTTTAAACAAATAAGGTCAATTTTGGTTTGAAGCTACGAGGCATGATCGGACAAGTGATTTCTTGAGAACACTAAGGAAGTCGTTCTCTTTGGATTTTATATAAATTCTTGAGAATACTTAAAAGTCATTTCCTATAGATGGACTTTTTGCAAGTTGTTGCCTCATTCTCAACTCATGTTGAATCTAGAATAAAAGGTTTTTTGGAATGTTTTCAAGCAGAAGAGCCTTCTTTTATCTAGTATCACAAGTATCCAAAAATGTACCTCCAACAATTTTAGTGTTGTAATACCCGAGATTTGAGTTACAATTTAAAATAAAATAAAATTTACTGTTCAAATATACGGTTACTGTTCACAAATACGGTCACTATTTTGTCGGCAAACAAAATAAGATTCAATGGTTACTGTAGCTATAGTAACAAACTATTTGTAACTGTGCGGTTTCGTCTTTTTCTACCAAAAAAATCTATATAAACCCCCCCTCTCATTCTGAAAATTCATTCCAGCAAGAAAGAAAAAATTTCCTTGCTTACTCTCTTATCTTATCTTGTTCTTCAACTATTTTAGACAGCAAATATAGAGTAGGAAGGGAAAAACCCCAGTTTCTGCATAGCAGCAGTGAAGATCTACTGTTGGGTACCTCTTTTGAAGCAATAGGAGGGTTTTTTTGATCAAAGCAGGTATAATCACTCTACTCTAGTCTCTATTTAAGATTGAAGATGATGTTGTTCATTTCAGTACGCATACGTAGTTTACTATTCATATATACGAATTGTTCACTGTTACTATTTAGCACTGTTCATATATGCGGTACTGTTCATACGGTACTATTCATGGGCATCGATTAAATTACATTTTTGAAACGAAGATCCTGAAGATTGTTGGTCAAAGACTCAAAAGTTGAGATAATACTGCAAGGATTCAGAGAAATACTACTGAGGTGGAAGTGATTACTCTACTCTCTAGTATTATTTGAATTTTAATGCTGAATATGTGATGTTTGCATTGTTTGAATACCTAGAAATATGCAAGATTATTGACTAAATGATTTATGAAAGATTTTCCTTTCTTTTTAATTTATATTATTTATGACCAAGAGAGTATGTTCTGTAGTTGCATCTTGTACGATCTTTTACATCAAAAATCGACAATCATTGTTTTCATTTATGAAAATATTGATTTATGATGTCATGCTGATGGAATGTTTAATTATTGATGAAATATTTATTGTATTATGCTCTGTTCACAAAAATAAGATTAAATGAAGATTTTAACCACGTACCGGCGCAGGGACGAATGTCCTTCATGTGTGTTTTATGCAAAATTGGAACTGATTGTCAAGATTGACACCTGAATGAACTGGGTTTCAGAATTAATTTCTATCCCCAGATCTTGAATACAGAGGTTAACCCCTTTCGGTCTAATTGATGACTGTTGATAAATAAATGTTTGAAACGCCTAATGGATGATAAGTGTTTGCATGTTCAGTGTTTGGTTTAAATAATGCTATGGATGTACTGTGTATGATCCACTGGGCTCTTGAGCTCACCCAATCATTTTTTTCAGGTAACTATTGAAGACATCACCCCAGCAAATCAATGTAAATTAGTAACAGTATGTCTCACAGTATGAGAATAGTAGAAAATGAACTGTATTGTAGGGCTTGTGACCCACTATATTTGATCACGTTAGATGTCGATATTATTTTTATTATCAAAAGATGGCTATGAAACCCACAAATTGTTCGTAACTCTGATCATGAATCAATGTTTTCAGTTATTTTGAAATACTGAGATTATTGTGTTTCTGTTGTATTTATACTCTATACCTTGGGATATGAACTTATGAAACTATCAGATGTGATAAATGATGAAAAGAAAAAGTAATATCCTCAGTTCTCAGATAGAAAGCAGGATTGACTGCACTCGGAAGAAATGACGTCTCAAGCTATGAGACAACCACGTCGCCTATGACGTATGTGAGAAAGATCGGGAGCTGGGGTGTTACAAAAAATCTCTTTTAGTATTAGACAAACTAGATTTCCCTTCCATCTTAAGGAAGAAAGGATGTTAGAGATTTAACCTATATTTATAGTAAACATGATTCATGAGAATTATTATGATGAATGCACCTATTTAATGGGTTCATGAATGTATTCAAAATAAATAATATGCATGTATGTACCTAGTGGTGTGTGATCTGTGAACTTACAAGTTCATGTATGTTTAGATTCATGTATGTTTAGATTCACGTATGTATTTAATAGGTAAACTCTTATAAATATCTCTTGTATGTTTTACTTCATCATCAAGCAAATTGCGTAAGTTCTAGTACAAGATTCAAGTTTTTCATCTTCTTCTTGAATATTTTTTTTGGTTTAATGTTTCTGTGCTCATTATATTTCTAATAAAGTGGTATCAAAGCGAGGTTGATTTACATGGCTTCCAGCAATAACATGTTGTAGCCCCAGCTTCCCAAGTTCAATCGGAAGAACTATACTCAATGGAGTATACAGATGAAGGTGTTGTATAAGTTACAAGACTTATGGGACATAGTCGAGAATGGCTATGTTGAACCAGAAACTCAAGCTGGACTTACCCCACAACAAGGTAATGAGTTGAAGAAGAATTGAAAGGACAACAAAACACTTTATTCCATCTTTCAAGCAGTAGATGAAGCAGTGCTCGAGAGGTTCTCAACAATCATTTCTGCAAAGCATGGGATATCCTATATAATACATACAAGGGAGAAGATAAGGTAAAAATAGTGAGATTACAATCTTTGCATGGTGAGTTTGACACCATACACATGAAGGATTCAAAAATTGTTGAAGATTATTTTAACCGAGTCATTGCTATAGTTAATCAAATGCGGCAAAATGGAGAAAATATAGTTGATCAAAGATTTGTTGAAAAGATTCTTCGCAGTATGTCCTGAAAGTTCGAGTATGTTGCTTTGCCATTGAAGAATTCAAAGATCTTTTTACAATGTCTTTGAAAAGCTTGATGGGATCATTACAATCCCATAAACTTTAGTTCTAACAATTTGATTCCACTCCTTTAGAGCAAGCATTTCAAACACAAGTTTCTTTTAGAGGAGTTCTAGAGGAAGAAAAGGAGGTAACATCAACTATGGAGATGGAAGGAGTCAAGGAAGCCAACATAGAGGGCACGAGTATCAAAAGGATGACAATTCACATATGTCATCTAGAGGAGGAAGAGGACGTGGACGGGAAAGCAATCATGGAAGACATCAAAATCAAAAACAAGTTCAATGTTACAATTGCAACAAGTTTGGACATTATCAATCCAACTGTTGGTCAAAAAATAATGATGATCAAACCTCTTTCGTGCATGAAAATATCCAAGATCTTGACGAAGGAATGATATTTCTTACTTGTGCTAGCCAAGAGAATGATCAAGATGCACTATGGTATCTTGACATTGGTTGTAGTAACCACATGACTGGCAATCGAAATGCATAACAACTTTGGATGAATTAGTCCAAAATGGAGTCAGAACTGGAGATGACAAAAAGCTTCAAGTCAAAGGTAGCGGTGACATTTTGGTGCATACAAAACAAGATACCAAACACATTTGTAATGTTTTCCTTGTCCCTAGCATTAAACACAATCTTCTTAGTATTAGACAATTGCTTCTAAAATAATATCATGCCAAGTTTGACAATGATACATGTAAGATCAAAGATAGGAGTCTTAATCTTGTTGTTCAAGTAAAGATGACCAATAACAAGATGTTTCTGCTAAAGACCAAAACTAGGGCATTTTTTTGCTTTAGTACAATTGTGAAAGAACCATAATGGCTATGACATTTACAATTTGGCCATTTTAGTTTCAACACCTTGGCTCATATGTCCAAGCAAGACATAGTGAGTGGCCTGCCAAACATTCATCATCCAAATCAAGTATGTGAAGGGTGTGCACTTGGAAACAACATCGACATTCATTTTCCAATAAAAGTATGTGGAGAGCATCTAGGTGTCTTGAGTTAGTTCACTCAAATGTATGCAGACCAATGCAAACACCTTCTCTTGGAGGTAACCGGTACTTTCTTACACTTATTGATGATTATAGTATAAAAACATGGATTTATTTTTGAAGGACAAATAAGAAGTTCTCAAGTACTTCAAAATCTTTAAATCCATGGCCAAGAATAACTATGGTTACTCCATCAAGACCTTAGGTTTTGATCGTGGTGGAGAGTATGTTGGTCTCTCAAATTTTTTAAATGAGCATGACATTCGTCATCAACTCATTGTTTGGTATACTCCCCAACAAAATGGAGTTGTTGAAAGAAAGAACAGAGCCATTATGGAGCTAGCTAGGATCATGTTAAAAGCTTGAAGAATACCAAATACTTTTTAGGCTATAGCAGTTGTATGCACGGTGTATCTGTTAAACCGTGCTTCCATTACAAGTGTTCGTGACATGACGCCATATGAAGCTTGGGGCGGTATGAAGCCTGATGTTAGCCATCTTCAAGTATTTGGGAGCATTGCTTAGTCCTATGTGCCTAATGCTTAGAGACAAAAGCTTGATGATAAATCTGAAAAATGTATTTTTGTGGGTTATATTGAAAATTCTAAAACTTATAAGTTATAAAATCCTCGAACTTAGAAGACCATCATAAGTCGAGATGTCTTGTTCAATGAAGAAGAATCTTGGAATTGGGATGTCGATGTCAAACAAAAACTTATTATCATTGATGAAGAACCTGAACATCCGAATAACCATCGTGATGGTGTGACTAATCCCTCTTCATCTTCATCATCATCTTCTTCAAGTGACGATGATTCTCCTCCAAACAAATTCAGAAGCATTTCCGATATCTATGCCTCCACAACACCGATGTCAAACGTTAATTTTATCAATTTTGCACTTTTTTATTAATGTTGATCCTATAACATTTGAAGGCGCTTCACATGATGTAAAATGAAAACAAGCAATGGATCAAAAAAATTGATTCCATTAAAAAAAATGAAACTTGTGAGCTAGTTGAGCTTCCAAAGGAAAAGATCCCCATTGGAGTCAAGTGGGTTTACAAGACCAACTTAAATTCATAAGGAGAAGTTTTAAAGTATAAAACACAACTTGTTGCTAAAGGCTACAAGCAACAATATGGGGTAGATTATGAAGAAATTTTTGCTCCTGTTGCACGTCTTGAAACCATTCGATTAGTCATTGCTTTGGTAGCACAACATCATTGGAGCATTCATCAAATGGACGTCAGATTCACATTCTTGAATGGAGTTCTTGAAGAGGAGGTTTATATCAATCAATCTCTGGGTTATGTGACGAAAGGGGAAGAAAACAAAGTGTGCAAACTCAAAAAAGCACTCTATGGGTTGAAACAATCTCCTCGAGCATGGTACAAGCGAATTGATCACTAATTTCTTGAAAATGGCTTCAAAAGGTGTCCATATGAACATACTCTCTACATCAAAGAAGGTAATGATGGTGATATTCTTATCATTTGCTTATGTGTTGATGATTTACTCTACGAACACAAGTGATCAAATGTGTAGTAATTTTAAAAAATTCATGATGACTAACTTTGAGATGACAGATATGGTCTCCTCCATTTTTTTCTTGGAATGGAGGTGAAGCAAAGTCATTTAGGCATCTTCATATCTCAAAAGAAGTATGCAAATGACCTATTGAAGCAATTTATGATGGATAGTGCAAAACCCCTATGGACTCCCATGGTGTTCGGCCTGAAGTTAAGGAAGAATAGTGAATATGATCCTTTTGTTAATTCAAGGCTTCGACGTTCTAACAAAGCCTCGTTGGAAATCTTATGTATCTAACTGCAACCAGACCAGATCTCACTTTTGTTATAAGCTTGATTAGCAGATATATGGACTCCCTGAAGAAAATTCATTGGGAAGCTCGTAAAAGAATTCTGAGGTATATTCGTGGCACAATGAAACATGGTATAACCTATGAGAAGGTAGATCGACCATATTTAGTTGGTTACAATTATAGTCATTGGGGTGGAAGTCATGATGATTACAAGAGCACGTCTGGTTATGTTTTCAACATTGGTTTTGATGCAATTTCATGGTCCTCGAAAAAGCAGACCAGTGTCGCTCTTTCTACTGCTAAAGCAAAATATTTGTCACTGTTAGCTGGAGGTTGTCAAGCACTTTGGTTGTGATGGATGTTACAAGAACTCAAAAATGCTCCTAGAAAGGCGACAATTTGTTTTGTGACAACAAATCAGCCATTGCTTTTACCAAAAATCCAGTATTTCATGGCAAGAGCAAGCATATTTGTATCAAGTACCATTTCATTAGAGATTTGGTAAACAATGGTGACGTTATGGTCAAGTATTGTCGTACTCATGATTAGGCGGCCGATATTTTCACCAAGGCATTGAAGACAATGAGTTTTTTGAAGTTAAAGCAATGCATGAATCATGTTTAAGGGGGATGTTTGAGATTTATCCTATATATATAGTAAACATAATTCATTGGGAGTTATTATGATAAGTACACATATTTAATGGGTTCAAGTTTTGATAGGTTCATGAATGTATTAGAAGTAAATAATATACATGTATGTACCTAGTGGTGTGTGATCCATGAACTTACAAGTTTATGTATGTTTAAATGTACGTATGTATTTAATAGGTAGACTCCTATAAATACCTCTTGTATGTTGCACTTCATCATCAAGCAAATTGGACAAATTCTAGTGCAAGATTCAATTCCGTCATCTCCTTGTTAAGTATTTTTCTTGTTTAGTGTTTTTGTGCTCACTATATTTCAAACAAAGAAAAGTTAATGAGACTTTCCTCCACATTGCCATAATGGCTTGTAGAAGTAAAAATAAATAAATAAATAAAATAAAATAAATCATATTTAAGACTATTGCTGGTTTATGGTGTGATGATCAAAATACCCTTCAGATGCAGGTTATGGATTTTTATAAGAATTTGTACGCTCCGGGTTAGCATGAGGTGCTTTCTCTATCAACAACTAACGTCATGTGCATTATTCTTTCTTTGGAAGAGGGTCAATCTCTTTGCATTCCAACTTCCAGTAGAGATTTTACTGTCTTTAATTATACTCTGTTGAATCGTTTACAAACATTTGGCACCCATCGTCCTTGAGCTATCTTTTATTAAAGAAATTGGGAGATAGATGGTGAATCCATGGTCAAAATGATTATAGTTGTTTGGAATGATGGTGTGCTTCCTTCCAAGATTGTCACAAAAATCATTGTTAGCAGAATGTATTTGCGTATGGTGATTGGGATTCTTCTAAGTAGTTTTATCCCTTTTTTTCCTGGGAGACATTCTAGCATATTGTTGATAAGATCCAAAGAAGGCTTGTGAGCTGGAAGTAGTCCAAGCTATTTAACATTAACATCTGTGCTACCATTATCAAATCAATTACCTCTATTATTATTCTTTGTGCGAGCAATGCAAAGCACTTGGGCACCTCATTCCATGTGGTGTACCCTGGATAATCCGAACACATTTTTTTTAATGGAAATTTCCAACTAGCATGAAGGGTCTTCTTATGTGATGATAGTTCTAACATAAATGATTCATCTCTGAAGGTTGAGGATGTGATTGATGAGAACAAAATGTAGTGTTTTAAAAGAAGGCATACCCAGTTGGCCCAAGGCTTAATTAATGCTATTAAAGGCATTCCCGTACCTCTTCATGACATGGAAGAGATAGGACAATATGGGCCAAGACATTGAATGGTGAGTTCACCACTGATCATTCTACTTACAATATGTAGCCTGACTCTTCCAAGCCATTAAATTATGATGCTTGTTCTTGGATTCGGAAGCTTAACCGTGCCATTAAACACAAAATGTTTCGATGGCTTGCTGTTAATTGACCAAATGATCTGTGGTTTAGAAGAGGCATGACAGTCAACCCTAGTTGTCCAATTTGTAGTAGAGGTGATGAATTTGTTATTCATATTTTTGAGAGATTTTTCTAGAGTTGAAAAATTCTAGAAAATACTTCATTATCTGAAGAGATGAATGGAATTTTTTTTTCTTTGATATGAATCTTTTCAATTGGATTAAAAACAAAGAAAGTTCTGCCCACAGCAAGTTGCTTCAAGGGAATGGAATTTTGTTGTTTTTAGCGTGCATTTAGTGTTTGTAGAAGTTAAATTGGGATGATGCCATCTAAAGGAAACCCGAGTGCTGCAAGTTTTGGTAGTCCTCTCCTCAACAGCAATGGTGGTGGATTATTGGGGTATAATGGCCTCATGGGCACTGCCAACAATATGGTTTGAGGTATCTAGAAGGGCTTAACACCATTTATATTACTTTTTTTTTTTACATGTAATTTATCTTTACATTTAAAACCATTGAAAATCTTTTTTAAAAAGATTAAAAAACCATGCCAATTTGGCACAACATTTGGCATTTGGCACGAGGTTGGAGACAACCTAGAGCCACACCTCAAACCCAATGTCATTTCAAAACTAGGGTGGAGATGCTCAAAACTTGCTTGGGAGTCCACCCAGTATAAAATTCTAGTTGAAACAGTCCTCGTAGTTGTTATTCTTTATGTTGGAAGGAAAGAGTTAAGAAAAAATGGCAATAGCACGGCGGAAACGAAATCATTGTTCAAATTATCTAGTTTCTATGCTAATTCCTTGTTGAACACTCCTATGGGCTGTTGATAGTGCCGGTGTCTTTTTTGTTTGACCTTAGCGTCCTATATTTTACATTACCAAAAAAAAAAAAACAAAAAGGATGACTAGAGAGAAAAGTCAGGTTTGACAATTTCAGAATATCCCCTAACAAATAATTTCAGGAACTGATCAAACTCAAGTTAGAAAAGAATCATAGTAATTGTCCTTCTTTAATTGCAAAACTAGTACAAGCATCAAAGTAAGCAAACTTAAATTACATATTCAAATTGTGCTCTGTGTGAAAATGGCCATAGTTTCTTAATTACAACTTTCTGAGTTCAAACCTACTACCAGACCAGCCACCCACTCACTCACCCACCGGAAAATAGAAAAAAAAAAGAAAAAAAAAGGAAGTAAACAAATAAGTAAATGAGCAAGACTTGTAACCACAAATTCTATTAGAAAAAGGTCAACCCAAAAGATATTGAAATATGTAAACAGTGCCTACCATGTTTAACAACTGGAATATGAAAGTTATGAATTCAAAATGCACACGTACATAAAACATGATATTCTAAGAACAAAATTAGTAATCTTGAGTGTTACATAACGTTTCAAAAAAGAATACTGAGACAAAGTTAGAACAACAAATTCCCCAAGCCACACCCTCCTCAGTCCAGAAAGCTGACAGAGACCTCCAACCGTACATAAGCATTTTCAGCAACTGCGTAATGTAAGGCCTAATTAATTTGAAGGAAAACAGAGTTTTTCAAAGCTTTTCCTTTGAGTTCTCTGCAATTTTACGACAACATTATGTTTTGATCATATCTATCTGAAAAAA